>NW_024121189.1:0-10000 GCF_016745375.1 Pimephales promelas
ACGTCAGTTTAAACAGCTTGTAATCAATGTCATCGTCATATTTACCTCAGAAAAACGTCTCAGGTTACAACTGTAACCTATGTTCCCTGAGAACAGGGAACGAGACAATACGTCGAATGACGCTATGGGGAACGCCTCAGGCGTGACAGGTGTCTGAAATCAAATATCAACTCACAGTAATCAGGTTGACCGGCGACAGCCCGTGCATCATCAGCTTGAATGATGAGCGCGTCAATCTGATGTATAAGAAGGGCGCCTTGAAACCGTGACAACATCCTATCGTCTGAAGGGACTGTTGCAGGCAGGCCCCGAGGCATGGCAACGAGACGTATTGTCTCGTTCCCTGTTCTCAGGGAACATAGGTTACAGTTGTAACCTGAGACGTTCCCTTTCGAAGGGAACTCAACAATACGTCGAATGACGCTATGGGGAACGAAATACCCACTCCGCCATGCTGAGGGGAGTGCATGCCGAAAGGCAGTGACAACTGTCAGAACCAGTAATTCCAAGAAACACTGAAACCACTCACCCTATGTTACATCGGGCTGTCAGTGACAGCACTCCCTACCGGTCATAGCCCAAGCTAATGAACCAAGAAAAACCAGAACGTAATAACGTGAGTAAATCAGGGCCAGCTCAAAGGCTTTAGGACCACAACTTCAAAATAGAAGGGGTCCCTTCTAGGGAGTGTGGCTAGGGGGCCAAAGAGACCCCCAGCCAGTCACTATTCAGGAGAACACTCCTCCTGAAATGCCCCCAGGCTGGCCTGGTGATCTGTACTAAGACACACAGTCTGGCCATAGCCTGTCCGTCCAAGACAGAGCCTCTGGAAATTGCCTAGAAAAGGCATCCAGAAACTGAAGGCCCGCGAAGCTGGCGGACACCATCGAGTTTCGGATCACAGAGACGGGATCCTCCGGAGAGTGTGACTCAACCTCGAACCAATGGGAATCGTACACTCAATCCACGAGTTTCCACCCAGTGCTCGCTTTTGAGCACTGAGGAAGTAAGAGAGGGATCAAAAATCAGGAAGGTCAAAGAGACCTAAGACCTGATGACCCCATGTGTGGGGAGCTCCGATACATGAGGGCTCATGTCAGGAAGGCCGTACGTTGTGCGCCTGAAACCCAACGACCACAGCATGTGGAAGCTCATCCTTCAGGAAAGCCAGAGGCTAGAAACCTGACAGACCCACAATGTTGGGCTACCTCGAAAAAGGTCTAATCAGACCTAAAACCACAGTTGTGGGAGATAGCTTGAACAAGGGAAGTGCCTGTCGTAATGTATTGCGACAAAGACACATCTACAGTGGGACCCAAAGTGAAGAACCGGAGTCTGAACCACATAAGAAGGGACCGAAGCATACCGCGCGTGACCCTCACCATATGAAATGGATTTTAAAAACTGCACAAGACATCTCGTCAGGTGACTTACCACAATAATAGGTGAAGTATGGGTTTGTGTACTTCACTCTGAATTCAGGAAGGCCTGTTGAGGCCTGTAACCTGGCGTCCACAGTGTGTGGGAGCTCATGGCCAGGAAGGCCTGGTAAGGCCTGTAACCTGGCGACCACAGTATGCGGGAGCTCGTAACCTGGCGACCACAGTATGTGGGAGCTCATAACCAGGAAGGCCTAGTGAGGCCTGTAACCTGGCGACCACATCCGGTGGGAGCTCGTACTCAGGAAGGTCAGTGAGACCCAGCCTGGTGTACCTGAAAAACCACACCAAGTGGGAGCTACTTCCAGAAGTTAGCTCTTAAGAACTCTTAAAGTGGGACCCGAGGAAAGACCGGGGTCTGAGCCACATAAGAAGGGACCGAAGCATACTGCGCGTGACCCTCACCATAAGAAATGGATTTTAAAAAAGTGCACAGGACATCTCGTCGGGTGACTTACCACAATAATAGGTGAAGTATGGGTTTGTGTACTTCACTCTGAATTCAGGAAGGCCTGGTGAGGCCTGTAACCCAGCAACCACAATATGTGGGAGCTCATAACCAGGAAGGCCTGTTGAGGCCTGTAACCTGGCGACCACAGTGTGTGGGAGCTCATGACCAGGAAGGCCTGGTAAGGCCTGTAACCTGGCGACCACATTGGGTGGGAGCTCGTACTCAGGAAGGTCAGTGAGACCCAGCCTGGTGACCACAACCTGTGGGAGCTTACTCCACCAAGTGGAAGCTACTTCTTCCAGAAGTTAGCCAGAGAAGGGCGTCCCTGTAGCCAGTGACAGGACGCCACTTAAAGTGGGACCCAAGGGAAGACCGGGGTCTGAGCCACATAAGAAGGGACCGAAGCATACCACGCGTGACCCTTACCATACAAAATGGATTTTAGAAAGTACACAAGACATCCCGTCATGTGATTTACCACAATAATAGGTGAAGTAGGGGTTAGTGTACTTCACTCTGAATTCAGAAAGGCCGAACTTGAGGCCTGTAACCTGGCAGCCACAACAAGTGGGAACCCATAATCAGGAAGGCCTGACAAGGCCTAACACCCGATAGTCCCAATGCATGGGGAGCTCACATTCAGGAAGGCCGCTGAGGCCTGCAGCCTGACATGTGAAGACTCACCACTACAACTTAGCGACCACGAAAAGTGGGGGTTTCACATTCAGGAAGGCCTGGTGAAGCCTGCAACCTGACATGTGACAACTCACAACCAGGAAGGCCAATGAAGCCTGAAGCCTGGTGACCACAGAGTGGGAGCAAAGTGCTCAGGGAAGGTGGTGAGGCTGTAGTCTGGCTACCGCATCATGTGGGAGCCCACATTCAGGAAGGCTGGGTGAGGCCTGTAAACTGACTACCACAGTATATGGGAACTCATAACCAGGAAGGCCCCTTTGAGGCCTGTAACCTATCAACCACAATGTGTGGGAGCTCATCACCAGGAAGGCCTGGTGAGGCCTATAACCTGACCACCACAGAAAGTGGGAACTCATAACCAGGAAGGCCCCTTTGAGGCCTGTAACCTAGCAACCACAATGTGTGGGAGCTCATAACCAGGAAGGCCTGGTGAGGCCTGTAACCTGGCGACCACAATGTGTGGGAGCTCATAACCAGGAAGGCCTGGTGAGGCCTTTAACCTGGCGACCACAGTACGTGAGAGCTCGTATCCTGGTGACCACAGTATGTGGGAGCTCATAACCAGGAAGGCCTGGTGAGGCCTGTAACCTGGCGACCACAGTATGTGGGAGCTCATAACCAGGAAGGCCTGGTGAGGCCTGTAACCTGGCGACCACAGTATGTGGGAGCTCATAACCAGGAAGGCCTGGTGAGGCCTGTAACCTGGCGACCACAATGTGTGGGAGCTCATAACCAGGAAGGCCTGGTGAGGCCTTTAACCTGGCAACCACAGCATGTGGGAGCTCATAACCAGGAAGGCCTGGTGAGGCCTGTAACCCGGTGACCACAATCAGTGGGAGCTCATAACCAGGAAGGCCTGGTGAGGCCTGTAACCTGGCAACCACAGTATGTGGGAGCTCCCACAGATGTCTCTCCGTGGCCACCATAGCACCGACAGAACAGCAGCTTGCTTGGTGGCCCGGAGTCCCGCAACAGATCGGTCTGGTAGGCCTGAGGACCACAAGGGCGTGCAGAACCGCACCTGCCTGACCTGCTGCCGTGTACGCTCTGTCATTCAAGCATGAAGATGTCTTGAGCAGCTTGGATGACAGGGTCAGAGCTCTTAGTGAAGAGGACCAACCAGAGACGAGATAGTTAGCCAACGTCTCGTCCACTGGCGGCCTCGACACTTATCCGTTCTCCACGGCTCCCTCCACAACAGCGAAACTAGCCCGCTGATGCAGATAGAGACGTGAGGAGAACGGATTCTTCCATACCCTCTCGATCCCAGCGTGGAGATCGGAAACGAATGGAAGGCTCATCCGGGCTGGTGGCTTATGGGTGGGGAGGAACCAGCCATCCAAAATACCATGAGCGGGTTCCTCCCAGACGCGCCTCCACTGCAACAGCAATCTGTCTGAGGCGCGCCCCATAATGTCAACCAGCTCAGCGTACACTGGGCAGGAGGGCTGAAATGATTCGGTCTCAACCAAACTGACATCCTTTTCTATATATATATATATATATATATATATATATATATTACAGCCAACTCCTGCCCTGCCCAAAGAGAACAGTTACAGATTCACCAAAGAGAGAGAGCGCTCATTTTCTCTCTTCTTAGATGTTCAACATTAATCTGTAACTCACCCTCGTCAGCTGGTAGATCATCCGCGAGGTTAACGCCCCTCTCCCGATAATCTGCCAGCTCCATCTAAAAGCTCCACGAGCTCAACCGCCACTGAGCCTCAGCCCGAGCGGGAACCGGAACCGCGGGGTTCAGATGCCGCGCCCACTTCCCTCGAGAAGTGGGTCAGACGAGAGCAGAGAGTTCTGAAAGGAAAAACTCTCAGTTCGCGCAAAAAACTCCCTCGAGAGCTTCCCGCGAATGCTCTTCTCTCAGGCAGAACACGCACAGATCGTGTGAATCCTCCAGTGTCAAATATCTGGACACAAGTCGGCACACTCGGGCAAAGTGTTTCTCCACGTCTCTGCGCGTTTAATCGTTGATACTATCACACAGATAAACAGTCCCTGAAGACGAAAAGATGTTGTCACGGTTTCAAGGCGCCCTTCTTATACATCCAGATTGACGCGCTCATCATTCAAGCTGATGATGCACGGGCTGTCGCCGGTCAACCTGATTACTGTGAGTTGATATTTGATTTCAGACACCTGTCACGCCTGAGGCGTTCCCCATAGCGTCATTCGACGTATTGTTGAGTTCCCTTCGAAAGGGAACCACATCAACTCGTCAGTCAGCTAGAATAAATAACTCCAGAGAGGAGCATTTTGCTAAACATATATACCATATTACATATGCATTATAATCTTAATGTTCTTCAATATTTAATGCATATTTGAATAAATCTGGCAAGTTTTTATGACAGCCACCATTTAAATGTTTATATTTCATATAATCTTCTTATTATAAAAATAAATAAAAGTGTAATTTAAGTGTTTGTATAGCCATTATTAGCTTCATATTAGGCTAATGAAGCCTATAGGCTACAACTAGACTCCCATAGTTTACAGCATTAGTTCAGAGATTTGATTCCCTTGAGAAAAACGGGGAGTTTTAGTAAAATGGGACATTCATCAATAAAAATTTAGGCTTGACATGAATTTCTTTCCATGATGAATTATTTAGTGCCTATGAATATATCGCGAAATGAATCAAGTTTCCCGAAAGCCAACTGCACTGAACTAAACATGTTATACAAAATATAGATTTTACCATATAATCTAGACCATAAAATCAGACATGAGTTGTACCGTTTCCATGCAACGCAATGTTCAACTTCAAAACCGTTTTGACCAGATGAATGTTCGAGTCTTTAACTCGTATAAAACAAGCGATGTAAAGAAAGTGACACTGAGAATGAAACTCTGAGCACAAGTCCTGATCTCTGCCGGTCTGCGTGGAGACGCTGGGGATCGACACGATGCTGACGAGGTGTGTTACACGAGCCCAGACTCTTATAATGAAGCACAGAGACGACAGACACCAAAAACAGGAAAACCTCGAGGCAGATCCGGTGATGTTAGCTTTATATGATGTTAGCTCGGATACATCCAGCACACACTCTTCTGGAAGACCAGGGAGACCGCAGAGAGTTAAACAAGCCTGTTCTCGCACAACAACTCAATAATCACTCGTTTGTTTTTCGCAAGGCTGTGAGCATTTGCTAATATTTAGGATTGTGGGTAATAGTTTAGGAAAATGGTTTGAAATAAATAAATATTATGAATTATTATTATGAATTATGAATTGGGTGGGTGAATTATTAGTTAATACATTCAAGTGAATGAATAAAAAATAATAATTTAATTATAAATTAGTGAGAATACATTTACATTATAAAAAAATTGAATGAATAATAAATGAAAATATATTCTAATGAATAAATAAGTACTCCTGAACTCCAAACTGAATGTCAGAATGGGAAAGAGAGGTGATTTAAGCCATTTTGAGCGTGGCATGTGCTCAGTCACTGGGATTTTCACACACAACCATTTCTAGGGTTTACAAAGAATGGAGTGAAAAGGGAAAAACATCCAGTATGCGGCAGTCCTGTGGGCGGAAATGCCTTGCTGATGCTCGAGGTCAGAGGTCAACTGATTCAAGCTGATAGAAGAGCAACTTTGACTGAAATAACCACTCGTTACAACCGAGGTATGCAGTGAACACACAACACACACAACCTTGAACAGCAGAAGAGCCCACCGGGTCCCACTCATCTCCACTACACATAGGAAATAGAGGCGGCGATTGGCAAGAGCTCACCAAAACTGGACAGTTGAAGACTGGAAAAATGTTGCCTGGTCTGATGAGTCTGGATTTCTGTTGAGACGTTCAGATGGTAGAGTCACAGAATGAGAACATGGATCATCATGCCTTGTTCCCACTGTTGGGCTGGTGGTGGTGTAATGGATGTTTTTCTTGGCACACTTTAGGCCCCTTAGTGCCAATTGGGCATCGTTTAAACGCCACGGCCTACCTGAGCATTGTTTCTGACCATGTCCATCCCTTTATGGCCACCATGTCCCCATCCTCTGATGGCTACTTCCAGCAGGATAATGCACCATGTCACAAAGCTGGAATCATTTTAAATTGGTTTCTTGAACATGTCAATGAGTTGACTGTACCAATATGGCCGACACAGTCACCAGATCTCAACCCAATAGAGCATCTTTGGGATGTGGAGGAACGGGAGCTTCGTCCCACAAATCTCCATCAACTGCGAGATGCGATCCTATCAATATGGGCCGACATTTCTAAAGAATGCTTTCAGCACCTTGTTGAATCAATGCCACACAGAATTAAGGCAGTTCTGAAGGCAAACACAGTATTAGTATGGTGTTCCTAATAATCCTTTAGGTGAGTGTATATGTATATAAACTTGTCCTGCACTGACAGAAAAAAATCAATGTGCACTTCAAACAAATGAAATGCACAATCCTAAATGTCTGAATGCCCCTGAGAAGTTGATGTTTCAGCTGAAGTATCGCCGCCTCGTCTCCTTCAACACATTTCATCTCTTCACACACGGCAGAAGCTTCTTCAAGCTGGACAAACTTTCCGAAGAGGGTCGCAGCAAATAACATGTTATTGTTCCAGCAGCTTTACCGGCTCAGCGCTCAATTTAGAGGAAAGCCTCTGAGAGAAGATTGCCCACCGTAAACCTTGTCCGGGTGAATCACAGGCCACTTTCGGCTCGGAAAACAAACTCTATTACATCAGCGGTGCTCTCCGGGCCTGCGGGACCGAGCAGGGATCTCCACTTCAAACACACTACCCCAGGCTCAGAGAGACGACCCAGGGAAGATTACACCAGGACCACTTGTTTACAAATGATCCCCAACTCGCAAGTCTATCATCCATCCATCTGTGTGTGTGTGTGTGTCGCTTTAAAAGCCACTTTCATCTGTAGAAAAGTAGATCATCTCTCAGCTAATACTCAGTGTTATTAAGACCCAGAGAGCGGGATTCTTTATTAAACTCATGAAAGACTAAAGAATTACGGGAATACTGGAATATAAACCACTAAGAAATGCCACAATCAAGAGCTTGAAGCAGATCTGAGGGAGAAACACCCAGAAACACCTCATACACTGCAAAAAATGCTTTTCTTTAATGAGTATTTTTGTCTTGTCTTTGCTGAAATCAAGATACATTTACTGTGTCATAAGATATTATGTCCTGTTTTCAGGGAGAATTAATCAAAATTAAGCTAAATTATCTGACAATGGGGGAATAAAGATAATCTTTATTCAAACAGAAACAAGATTATTTTTCTCACCCCATTGGGTAGATCCCATTGATCTGAGGGAGAAACAGCCTGAAACTCCTCATATGTGGCCAATCACAGGGATGCAGCCAATCCGGATTTTTGGGGTCCGGCCGAATACCGAATCCACTGGTCAAGATTCGGCCGAATCCGAAACCGAAAATGAATCCACAGGTTAAGATTCAGCTGAATCCGAAACCGAATCCACTGGTTAAGATTCAGCTGAATCCGAAACCGAATCCACTGGTTAAGAATCAGCCGAATCCGAAACCGAAAACGGATCCACTGGTTAAGATTCAGCCGAATCTGAAACCGAATCCACTGGTTAATATTCAGCCGAATCCGAAACCGAATCCACTGGTTAAGATTCAGCCAAAACCGAAAACGGATCCACTGGTTAAGATTCAGCCGAATCCGAAACCGAATCCACTGGTTAAGATTCAGCCAAAACCGAAAACGGATCCACTGGTTAAGATTCAGCCGAATCCGAAACCGAATCCACAGGTTAATATTCAGCCGAATCCGAAACCGAATCCACAGGTTAAGATTCAGCCGAATCCGAAACCGAATCCACAGGTTAAGATTCAGCCGAATCCGAAACCGAATCCACTGGTTAATATTCAGCCGAATCCGAAACCGAAAATGAATCCACAGGTTAAGATTCAGCCGAATCCGAAACCGAATCCACTGGTTAAGATTCAGCCAAATCCGAAACCGAATCCACACCGAAACCGAATCCACTGGTTAAGATTCAGACGAATCCGAATCCGAATCCACTGGTTAAGATTCAGCCGAATCCGAAACCGAATCCACACCGAAACCGAATCCACTGGTTAAGATTCAGCCGAATCCGAATCCGAAACCGAATCCACTGGTTAAGTGGATTCAGCTGAATCCGAAACCGAATCCACACCGAAACCGAATCCAATGGTTAAGATTCAGCCGAATCTGAAACCGAATCCACTGGTTAAGATTCAGCCAAAACCGAAAACGGATCCACTGGTTAAGATTCAGCCGAATCCGAAACCGAATCCACAGGTTAATATTCAGCCGAATCCGAAACCGAATCCACAGGTTAAGATTCAGCCAAATCCGAAACCGAATCCACTGGTTAATATTCAGCCGAATCCGAAACCGAAAATGAATCCACAGGTTAAGATTCAGCCGAATCCGAAACCGAATCCACTGGTTAAGATTCAGCCAAATCCGAAACCGAATCCACACCGAAACCGAATCCACTGGTTAAGATTCAGACGAATCCGAATCCGAAACCGAATCCACTGGTTAAGATTCAGCCGAATCCGAAACCGAATCCACACCGAAACCGAATCCACTGGTTAAGATTCAGCCGAATCCGAATCCGAAACCGAATCCACTGGTTAAGTGGATTCAGCTGAATCCGAAACCGAATCCACACCGAAACCGAATCCAATGGTTAAGATTCAGCCGAAACCGAAAATGAATCCAAAGGTTAAGATTCAGCCGAATCCGAAACCGAATCCACTGGTTAAGATTCAGCCAAATCCGAAACCGAATCCACACCGAAACCGAATCCACTGGTTAAGATTCAGACGAATCCGAATCCGAAACCGAATCCACTGGTTAAGATTCAGCCGAATCCGAAACCGAATCCACACCGAAACCGAATCCACTGGTTAAGATTCAGCCGAATCCGAATCCGAAACCGAATCCACTGGTTAAGTGGATTCAGCTGAATCCGAAACCGAATCCACACCGAAACCGAATCCAATGGTTAAGATTCAGCCGAATCCGAAACCGAATCCACTGGTTAAGATTCAGCCGAATCCGAAACGAATCCACACCGAAACCGAATCCACTGGTTAAGATTCAGCCGAATCCGAAACCGAATCCACTGGTTAAGATTCAGCCGAATCCGAAACCGAAACCGAATCCACTGGTTAAGATTCAGCAGAATCCGAAAACGAAACCGAATCCACTGGTTAAGATTCAGACGAATCCGAAACCGAATCCACTGGTTTAGATTCTGAATCCGAAACTGACTTGTAGTTCGACTTAAATCGCCTTCTTTTGACTGAAACTACCGCCAAACAACACTTTTTCTGATCCATTTTCATTTTCTCACAGCCTACATTCGAACAGTCCCCCTACGCAAACACCTTCAC
>NW_024121189.1:15000-27667 GCF_016745375.1 Pimephales promelas
GACCAACCAGAATCAAGAACTGGAACTAACCGTTTTATTACATAAAATATTATTTCAGTCTTACTGCAACGTGTCTATATCAGAGTCAGTGTTTCTGGACTCCTGAAACGCCTCCATTGTGTTTCGAGTTTCTCCCGGGAACGAATACGTCACAATATTCCTCATTATAATAATTAATGCGCAGAATAAAGGGGCGGGGCCTGGTTGAGTTAGTTAGTAGTGTGTTAAACTGGCAGTTATGGTTAGGGGCGGGACATTTCCCAAACACACTCGACCAATCACAACACACTGCTCCAGCCGACCAATCAGAGCACAGTGTGCTTTTCAGAAGGCGGGGCTTCATAGAGACAGGAAGTGAACAGAGCATTACTGACAGACTGGGAAGAGAGGAGCCGCAACAATGGAGAATATGAGGAGAATAATCAACATTCAAGAGAGCCAAGAGTTATTAAAGGCATATTAAACTTCTCTTTAACAAACTCTCTACACTGTAATCACTCGTGTACGGCACAGAGAAGACGTTCTGCTTAAAGACACATACAGTCTTTAAACATCTTTGTCATCACACGCGTTTGTAGCGTCACACAGATCCAGACTGACGAGGCACTGCACTGAGAGCGGCTGTAAATAAGATAACATACACTTTCATTTCAAATTGCTGAAATTAATTTCCCGGATATCAGTGAGTGGCACATGAGGGTGTGTGAGCCGCGGAGGACAGATGACAGCGGAGAGGTCGAGGGGACGTGCCTACACTTCATGGAGAATAACACACACACACACACACACACACAGAACCAGTCATGAGTCAGACAATGAACAAACACACACACCACGGGAGTTTTTCTATTCATCTTGCTTTAATGAATTAATAAGGATTTGCTTCTGGAAGAAACACACACAAGGACGACGCTTTTACAGAAATCAGACTTGTTGCTCTGAATGTACGAAGCGTCTCTGCGTCGGAGCCGAATGTGTGGCTAATAATGTGTGTGTTCTTTCACACACTCAAGGCTAATGTGCTTCAATCTCACAGAGGCGCAAATCTGCAGCGATGGGCTGGAAAATGCAGTTACATAAACAGAGCATCTGCTGCTTGACAACACACACACACACACACACACAGAACTTTCATCCCTCACAGCCTTAATCGTTTTTTTTAAAGTATTTTTTTTTTAAAAACCCCAGCAACAACAACATTGCAACACTCTTGTAGCAATGCACTTACAACCTCTTAAAACTCCTTAGCAACCCCATAGCAACCTTTCCTCCCGCTCCACTCGTGCAACATACAGCAGCAGTTTAATTCCTCATTACAAGCCTTTTGAGCTTTAATCATAAAAGTGCATCTTCTATTCAGAGATAGGCAGCACAGATGTGTTTCAGCTCAACTCCACTCAAAGCCATTATTTAGCATTATTTACTAGTGTATTTCATAATTGGATGCGTTTGTGTGGCGTACGCGAGTCAAGTTCAACCCAACAGATATTTTCATTTCCTCAAACACCTCAGGGCCCTTCGGTCTGCATGTAATCATGGTTATTTATTTCTCTCCTGATGTAGATCTGTAGCCGTGAGTCATGTGATGTGTGTGTGAACCCAGTAAACGCTCAGTGACTTGCAGAGATGTACACCCTGTGGATCAAATACTACAGCACAAACACTGTCTACTTCATGCTAGCGGTGCTGGCAAAGACCCTAGCAACCCCCTACTGTAAACAAGATTCTAGAAACAACTCAGAACACCCTAGCAACCCCATACTGTAACAAAATTTTAAAAAAACATATTCAAGAAACCCTAGCAACCACATACTGTAGCAACATTCTAAAAAAAACACCAAAACACCCTAGCAACCACATACTTTAGCAATTCTAAAATAAATCCCAAAACACCCTAGCAACCACATACTGTAGCAAAATTCTAAAAAAAAAAACATATTCAAAAAACCCTAGCAACCACATACTGTAGCAACATTCTAAAAAAAAATCCCAAAACACCCTAGCAACCACATACTATAGCAAAATTCTAAAAAAAAAACATATTCAAAAAACCCTAGCAACCACATACTGTAGCAACATTCTAAAAAAAAAAAATCCCAAACACCCTAGCAACCACATACTGTAGCAATTCTAAAAAAAATCTCAAAACACCCAAGCAACCACATACTGTAGCAACATTCTAAAACACACTCAGAACACCCTAGCAACCACATACTGTAGCAAAATTCTAAAAAAAACATTCAAAAAACCCTAGAAACCACATACTGTAGCAACATTCTAAATAAATCCCAAAACACCCTAGCAACCACATACTGTAGCAAAATTCTAAAAAAAAAACATTCAAAAAACCCTAGCAACCACATACTGTAGCAACATTCTAAAAAAAAATCCAAAACACCCTAGCAACCACATACTGTAGCAATTCTAAAAAAAATCTCAAAACACCCAAGCAACCACATACTGTAGCAACATTCTAAAACACACTCAGAACACCCTAGCAACCACATACTGTAGCAAAATTCTAAAAAAAACATTCAAAAAACCCTAGAAACCACATACTGTAGCAACATTCTAAAAAAATCCTAAAACACCCTAGCAACCACATACTGTAGCAATTCTAAAACAAATCCCCAAACACCCTAGCAACCACATACTGTAGCAACATTCTAAAGCACACTCAGAACACCCTAGCAACCACATAGTGTAAACAACGTTCTAAAAAAACACGTAAAAAAGAACCTAGTCTTACTGTAGCAACATTCTAAAAAAGACACCCAGAAAACCCAAGCAACCACATACTGTAACAACATTCTAAAAAAATCACAAAACACCCTTGCAACCACATACTGTAGCAACATTCTACAACACACTCAGAACACCCTAGCAACCACATACTGTAACAACATTCTAAAAAAAATCCCAACACCCATACTGTAGCAATTCTAAAAAAAATCACAAAACACCCTAGCAACCACATACTGTAGCAACATTCTAAAACACACTCAGAACATCCTAGCAACCACATACTGTAACACCATTCTAAAACACACTCAGAACACCCTAGCAACCACATACTGTAGCAACATTCTAAAACACACTCAGAACACCCTAGCAACCACATACTGTAACAACATTCTAAAACACACCCAGAACACCCTAGCAACCACATACTGTAACAACATTCTAAAAACACACCCAGAACACCCAAGCAACCACATACTGTAACAACATTCTAAAACACACCCAGAACACCCTAGCAACCACATACTGTAACAACATTCTAAAACACACCCAGAACACCCTAGCAACCACATACTGTAACAACATTCTAAAACACACTCAGAACACCCTAGCAACCACATACTGTAGCAACATTCTAAAACACACTCAGAACACCCTAGCAACCACATACTGTAACAACATTCTAAAACACACCCAGAACACCCTAGCAACCACATACTGTAACAACATTCTAAAACACACTCAGAACACCCTAGCAACCACATACTGTAACAACATTCTAAAACACACTCAGAACACCCTAGCAACCACATACTGTAACAACATTCTAAAACACACCCAGAACACCCAGGCAACCACATACTGTAACAACATTCTAAAACACACCCAGAACACCCTAGCAACCATATACTGTAACAACATTCTAAAACACACTCAGAACACCCTAGCAACCACATACTGTAACAACATTCTAAAACACACTCAGAACACCCTAGCAACCACATACTGTAACAACATTCTAAAACACACCCAGAACACCCAAGCAACCACATACTGTAACAACATTCTAAAACACACCCAGAACACCCTAGCAACCATATACTGTAACAACATTCTAAAACACACCCAGAACACCCTAGCAACCACATACTGTAACAACATTCTAAAAACCACTCAGAACACCCTAGCAACCACATACTGTAGCAACATTCTAAAACACACTCAGAACACCCTAGCAACCACATACTGTAACAACATTCTAAAACACACCCAGAACACCCTAGCAACCACATACTGTAACAACATTCTAAAACACACTCAGAACACCCTAGCAACCACATACTGTAACAACATTCTAAAACACACTCAGAACACCCTAGCAACCCCATACTGTAACCCCATTCAATTACCTTATGTCATTTTTGTATTGCATGACTGAAACAAGCTTCCATAGTAAAATGACTCGCTGGGATGTTTGTGAAAATGATTAATGTAAGTGATGATTCATTTAGTTAGTAGCGCCACAGCACAGTTGGTTAACCCCAACACACACACACACACACAAGTGTGCAGTTCGCTTAGTACAGTCATAGTCATGAATCCTTATGCAGCATCACTGCACTGAAGCTCTGGAATGAAAAAATAATTTGACAAAACTGCTGGACAAAACCCAGATTCCACAAAAAACTGCACACACTTCTTTCGTCCTTCGACACTTCATGAAAACAATAGAGATGCATTCTGAGCGTGCAATGCAGCATGAAGAACATACGAGCGTAATGCATTAACACTCAAGCAAAGCCATTCTCATCGCATTCACACTTCCTCCTCAATGGCGCACCAGAGACACTTTATCTCTCAGCGTGATTTCACACCACAAACACCCCCCATCTTCACTGAACATCCCCGGGACCGACGCACAGCGCTGGCTCCACTTCAGATCACATGAACTGTGCATACATTTACTGACTGCTGACTGAGGGGCGTTTTCACACCACACCGTTTTCAACTAAATACGCAAAACTTTTGACGCGTTTTTCCGTTGATTTACATTTCAACTTTTTTGGACGTTTTTGAAGACGGTCTCTGTGTAAATAACCAAAACGCAAATTTTTGAAGATGCTGACATCATGCACATGCGTATTACGTCTTCAATCTATAGTGTTTCTTTCAACGCCATCTAGTGGCCTGGCAGTAGAATACAGCGTTTTTAGTCGTTTTCGCGGATCTGTGTGAATGGGGATCGTTTTGACAGTGGTGTCGTCTGCCCGCGGAAAACTCAAAGGCAAAAGTTCTCCTTTTTAAATATATCGTTCCACATAAACGTATCCCACTGTTCGAAGTGACGTCTTTTCTACGTAATTCTTTGACGTCCAGTTTCGGTCCACTGAAGGGGTTGTTTTGTAACGCCAGGCGGAGTCTTTATTCGACGTCCGTGAGACCTCCGTGTAAGGGTTATTTATAGTCCAGCTGTGGTCGTTTGTGGACGTCTTTTCAACATCAAATTTAGACTAATTTTAGACGTTGTTTTTATACTACTTCTATAACTGCAGTCCCATGTTTCTAAAGGGTAGAGGACATGTTTTCTGTAGCATGTATTTACATTTATGCATTCGGCAGACGCTTTTATCCAAAGTGACTGACATCGCATTACACATTTTAGGGCTGTGAAACGATTAATCGCGATTAATCGCATCCAAAATAAAAGTTTGCGTTTACCTAATATATGTGTATGTAGTGTATATAATTATTTTGTATATATAAATACACACATATGCATGTATATATTTAAGAAAAATGTGTTATTAATATATCAAATATTTATATTTATGTATAATATTAATTTTGTATAAAGTATATAATGCAAATATTTCTTAAATATATACATGCATGTGTGTGTATTTATATATACAAAATAAAATATACACACACACACATATATTATGTAAACACAAACTTTTATTTTGGATTCAACGTGGCGGTGACGGTGGCATCAACGTGGCGGTGATCTTGGCGTTGCAAGCGCCAGCGCTACTAGACAATCATTTTTGGAACATTGTCTTGAATTATTAATCTGTTAGGGTTAGGGTTAGGTATACATAATCTGTATGCATATGTATTAATCATGTTGATAACAACGTTGAGATTTGTAAATACAAAATATTACAAACTAATCATGTCTATTTCTTGCACCTTCAATAGACGTCCAAATGAGGTCCAAAAAATGACCCAGTTCAAAGGTCAAATGTTGAACGTCAATATGACGTCCAAGTTGGGTCATGGATGGACGTCCGTCGAATAGAGAGCCTAAGTCCCTCCCCTTCTGGTCGACCACCATGGGACCTTATTTCGGAAAAATATTGAATGGTAGTCAATGGCGAGAGACAACAAATATTTTGATCTGGTTTGAATTGTGCCCTGAATTACACATATGATGTTCGTCAATTTAAAAGATACATTTGAAAGTAAAGAAAGTCGCAGTTTGATGTAAAACCGTTGAGGTATAAGACTGTGAAAATACGTAATTACAAAGACTACAAACCCCAAAGGCGCACATTTTCTCTCAATGAATGAAGCTAACTTTACTGAGGCTAATGTCTGTCATTGTTTCTACAGTCTTACGTTATAATCGTAACGTTACGAGTGTTTTGTACCAGACTGCACACACACGAGCAGCCGATCTCACTCGTTGTTTTGCTTCCTGGGAGATGTAGTTCACAGAGCGATTTTCACATAAAACTAAATATGACTCTTTTGTTTTATGACAAACTGCGACGTTTTTGACTTTCAGAATTATCTTTTAAATTGACAAACATCATATGTGTAATTGAGGGCACAGGTCAGACGGAATAAAAAGATAAGTTGTCTCTCGCCATTGACTACCATTCATATTTTTTCCGAAATGAGCCGGAAGCGGGGGGGCGGGACTTAGGTTCTCTATAGATGGACCGACGGACCCAATGTAGACATGATCTGCTCGTCTATCCGATGTTTAGTAGGCCGTTTTTAACACGTTTTGTTATTTTTATGCTTCTGTCGGATCAGCCCGGCTGCTCTCTGTTATTTCCCTGAAGAGCATCGCTGCCTTCAGCTGGAGTAATGCCGTCTGAAGTGGAGTTCGCTCTCCAGTTCCTCCTCGAGAAGCAGCCTTTCAGACGTACAGTGTGTGCTCTTGAAAGCCAGTTTCCCAAAACACACATTGATCTTTGGAGAAAATGGATAGAGCTGATGTGACTCATAATGTGGCGGTGTAATTTTCAAGTTTTAATGGATGAGATTACGTGAGATCTCTTGAGATTTATTCAGGGTGAGATTCAAAACACTGCCTGTAAAAATGTGTTTATTTGTACAAAAGAAAAGCATTACTCACTGTAGTGTATGAATGTTCAGTTTTAAATATAGCTGCAGGCAGCAATTAAGCACAAAAAGGCATGATGAGGAACACGGGGAGCATCAATCCAGCCGAACAATGAGGAATTTAAGACGTTTTAGATGATTTTAGACAAAAGTGTGGAAAAATCCTAAATATAATCACTTGCAATTTGATTTTATTGCTTATTACTTTCCACACAACATGACAAAAGGACATAATGACTAAACATTTTACTAAAATTACCATTAAAACTAGACTAGAAAATATTCCAAGTATTCTAAAAACTTTATTAAATTAATTGGAAATTTGGGGTAATTTATACAAAGTGTTTCATATACAAACAACTAGGCCACAATGTAGCGTGTCCACAACGCACACACATTTTGCACACACATTTTTGTCATCCATACATAATTACAAGGAAAATTATCACCGCACGAAAGAAATCATGAAGATGTGGAAAAATAGGCACATATACAATATATTACAGATTTAGCCAAATTATTATACGCCTGTTTGACCGAAGCTAATGTGTGTGTGTTTCTCCTTCCCCGTACAACGCCACTTCTCTGTGTGTTACAACCCTGACGAGAACGTCCTGCCGTGCGTCTGCAAATCCGCTGCTAAAATATAATAAAATAAAAAAGCGCGCCGGCTCTTAAAGGGAATGTGAGATGGCGCTCTGATTGGTTTATTTTACGTTACGCCCAAACCACACCTACGAGTAATGTAGCGACTTCAGACCAACACATTTTAGATTTGCACCGGGATCCGCCCACAACGTTACTTGCTTTCCGCGTTTGATGCTTGCGTTTCAAAACGCTAAAATAGGACCCATTAGCATTCAACACTTACAGTCTCGCTCTTCCGCTAAAATGCATCATGGATTTTTCACATCACATCTTCTGTCCAATCAAATGCTCTCTAGAATCTAAAGCCCCGCCCCCTATACTGTAAACACCACCTGGCCAAAGTGGTTACATAATGATTCACTTCCATGGTGCTGTCAAGTAGGACTCGCAGTCTGTGAGGTGGACTAAAGGCTAGTGGCTATTGGCTCTTTGAAAAAGGGGAGGAGCCATTCAATATTTCCTGCCTTTGATTCTGTTTCAGTGGAAATAACGTAACGCATCAAACAAAGCTGCGCGATCCAAGGCACGTCAGTGGGCCTTCAAGTTCCCTGTTATAGGCTTAGCAAATTTCAAGTTTATTCCCATAAATTTCCATGGAAGGTTTCTGACATTGAAAATTCAACCCCTAAATTAAATAAAAATAGTTATAATACACAATGCATGAAAGAAAATATTCTTTCATATATAATATATAAAATGTAAGATGTTTTTAAAGGGTTAGTTCACCCAAAAATGAAAATTCTGTCAGTATTTCCTCACCCTCATGTTGTTCCAACCCCGTAAGACCTTCGTTCATCTTCGCAACACAAATTAAGATATTTAAGATATTAAGATCGCTCCTGCATACTAGTCCATAGGCTTCTTAAGGGAATGACTCTTGCTGGTCTCGAAAAGTCATTAAAGACATCGTTAAAATAGTCCAAGTGACTACAGGGGCTCAATCTTAACTTTATCAAACGACGAGAACACTTTTGTGTGCAAAAATAACGACTTTATTTCAACTATTGGTTTATTTCTCCCTCTGCGCGAGTCAGGTTACTAGTTTAATAGCGTAAGCTTCTGTTATTGTACGTCACACGCATCATCACACATGACCAGCGTCGGCCAATAGTGAGCCTTCGTGTGACGTAGCTTTACGCAATCACACTACGTTAACTGACTACAGGCTCATGGAGAAGGAAGTGAATAGTTGAAATAAAGTCGTTATTTTTGTTTATTTTTGCGCACAAAAGTGTTCTCGTCGTTTGATAAAGTTAAGATTGAGTTGACTATTTTAACGATGTCTTTAATGACTTTTCGAGGCCAGCAAGTGTCATTCCCTCAAGAAGCCTATGGACTAGTACGCAGGAGCGATCTTAATATCTTAAATATCTTAATTTGTGTTGCGAAGATGAACGAAGGTCTTACGGGGTTGGAACAACATGAGGGTGAGTAAATACTTTTGGGTGAACTAACCCTTTAAGGCTTATGTGCAATTTAGCAAATTTCAAGCTTATTCCCATTAATTCCCGTGGAAGGTTTCTGCCATTGAAAACTCGACCTTACGTGAAAGTAAAAGAGCACTTACACTGCACGATGAGCTCGACCACGGCCTCTCTGGGCTTGACGTTGAAGCCGTTGAACTGGCTGGTCTGGCAGCGGTAGGATCCGCTCATCTCGCGCGTCACGTTCACGATCCGCAACACGCCGTCGTAGCTCTCCATCTGCATGCTCCCGTCGGGCATGGGCGCTTCTTTATCCGCTCGCGACCACAGGATGATGGGCTTGGGTTTCCCTGAAACAAGGCACTCCAGCTCCACCGTCTCACCCTCCCGCACCGCCAGCGGGGACTTGCCCTGCGGCACGGTCAGGTTCGGGGGAACTAAGAAAGAGAAAAACAGAGGATGGACTGATATGGGACTCTAGAAAGGTAGTAGACGGGGTCGCTGAGGATGTCAACGCTGGCGGTTGTGCGTTTATGCATGCGTGTGGTTGCTGTTGCGTGGAAATATCCAAACCAATGGTTTCCAATGATCAAAACCAAACCGTTGAGCGTATAAAACACAAGGACCAAACGACTGAAGGAGAAAATGGAACAACGTGAGATAGTAAAGTGAGCCGACTTCAACATCGCATGCGCTTTATGGTCAGATATCTCTATTGTCTAAACATTTATGTAATTCAACACTATTCAACAACATAGTTCAGCAGTAGTTCAATCATCTAAGTAATGTCCTGATAACCAGATAAACGATGCTAACATTTATTCTCTAGGTCTATGATCGTATACAGTTATTTTAGTATCACTACTATTTTACTTTTCAAATAATTTTTACATTTTAGTTAAATATTTAGCTATTTTTGACATTTTAAATACTTTATTTCTACTTTAAAAAAAATGTCTGTATAGTGTTTTATACATCAAGATAAACTAAATGGAAATATGTGAAAAAATAAGTGCGTTTCTGTGTTATTTTATTCAGTAAACTTTCGTAAAGAAAGTACATAACCCTGATAATGTTAAGATCATGAAAATATTCTATTTTATTATCATTTAATTTAAGCATTTTATTTGTTTAATGGTGTAGTATAGGAATTCAAACATTTCCTCACCCTTATTCATTCAAATCTTGCAACACAAATTAAAATATTTTTAATGAAACCTGAGAGATTTCTGTCCCTCCCTTGAAAGTGCAAAACTTCAAAAACAAATTGCATCAACCAAGTACATTTGAGCTTCCTTTTATCATATTTGATGTTTATATGCACTTAATAAAATGTCCACCTAATTAAACCAGTATAACGTTGGGTCTCTCACCAAGGCTGCATTTATTTGATCTAAAACAGTAAAATATATATATTATTAATATGTGAATATATAGTCAAGTGTAATTTATTCCAGTGATCAAAGCTGAATTTATCATCATTACTCCAGTCTTCATTACTCCAATCACTCTAATATGAGGATTTGCTAATATTCAAGCATATAAATCTAACTGATACTGCAGAATCCACCCCGAACATATATTAGAAAATGTGTAAAGGAGCCCAGAAGCATTAAAACACATGCGGTCGCAAACAAACCTCAACAGAAATACAAAAGTTTTTGAACAATTCCTGAACAGTGTGGGCCACGTTTCACAATTTCTGTAGCACTTTATCGTTTCATATTTGATGAAACAATGCGGATGAGCTACAGGAACGTATGCGACTGAAAGAGTGCACGCGGCGCTTTGATCTGAGATCTGTGAAATCTGGAAGCAGAGATGAGAAACGAACAAACCTGCATCAAACATTAAAATTAAAGAACCTGATTTGCTTTATATCCACGACCCGGGAAAGACCCACCGTATCCTCAGACAGAATATTTCACAGGCCGCCGCGTAATAATAAGGACTTCTGTGGACACTTGCTCAATATCAGGGTGTATTATTAATAATGGATGTTATGCCAGGCTATTATCAGAAACAGAAACAAGCTCTAATGAATAGCTGTTACAGTAATGGAGAAGAAGCGCGAAACCCACCACGAGTGCATTAGACTCCAGCTGTCCGTCTCATAAACAGGTTGCTAACGCATCTCTGGGTGGCCGTTAGCGCTGTTAGCAAGAGGCGCTGCTGTTATGCTAATGAAACTCAACTCTATAATGCTGGACGGCCCTCGTGAGATTACAGATGACAGAGACACTGGTCTAGACTTTTAGCCCAATATATACATCACTTCATGAGCTTCTGGCTGGAGTCTCGTCCTCTTCACTGCTCAGTCTGTGTGAGAACTAAAACTCACTCACTCACTCACTCACTCACTCACTGACTCACTCACTCACTCACTCACTCAATCAATCAATCAATCAATCAATCACTCACTCACTGACTCATTCACTTACTCAATCAATCAATCACTCACTCACTGACTCACTCACTCACTGACTCACTCACTCACTGACTCACTCAATCAATCAATCACTCACTCACTCACTCACTGACTCACTCAATCAATCAATCAATCACTCACTCACTCAATCAATCACGCACTCAATCCCTCAATCACTCACTCACTCAATCAATCACTCAATCACTCACTCACTCAATCAATCACTCAATCAATCACTCACTCATTCAAACACTTTCACTCAATAACTCACTCCCTCAATCACTCACTCACTCCCTCAATCACTCACTCACTCAATCAATCACTCAGTCACTTACTCAATCAATCACTTACTCATTCAAACACTCTCACTTAATAACTCACTCACTCACTGACTCACTCAATCACTTACTCACTGACTCACTCACTGACTCACTGACTCACACACTCACTGACTCACTCAATCACTCACTCAATCACTCACTCACTCACTGATTCACTCACTCACTGACTCAATCAATCACTCACTCACTCACTTACTCAATCACTCACTCACTCAATCAATCACTCACTCACTGACTCGCTCACTGACTCACTCACTGACTCACTCACTCACTCACTGACTCACTCACTGACTCACTCAATCAATCACTCTCACTCACTCACTCACTCACTCACTCACTGACTCACTCACTGACTCACTCACTCACTGACTCACTCACTGACTCACTCACTCACTGACTCACCCACTCACTGACTCGCTCACTCACTCACTCAATCAATCACTCTCACTCAATCACTCTCTCACTCACTCAACCACTCACTGACTCACTCACTCACTGACTCGCTCACTGACTCACTCAATCAATCACTCTCACTCAATCACTCAATCACTCAATCACTGACTCACTCACTCACTCACTCACTCACTCACTCAATCAATCACTCTCACGCACTCACTCACTGACTGACTCACTCACTCACTCACCGACTCACTTACTCACTCAATCACGCACTCACTCACGCACGCACTCACTCAAACAAACACTCTCTAACACACACACACACACAC
>NW_024121189.1:36634-74134 GCF_016745375.1 Pimephales promelas
ACAGAAACACTCCACGGTAGGCTTTCACGACAGGAGTTTGAATATCAGACTGAGATTTTCTCCAAATTTTAAAAAGAAATGTAAAAGTGAAGGCTAAACCATTAAAACATATAAAACAAATTAAAACAAATAAGCACCCTGGAGACAGCGGCAGCTACAACGCGCCAGCGTACGTCACCGTACGCTGTCACCGTACGCATCATCATATATATCTATGTGATTGTGCTAATGATTTGTGTCATGGCAAGTGTTTTTGATTTTTTTTTTTTTAAGTTGTCAGCCAGCCAAATTTTTCATGGTCCTCAGAACAGAATATTTTGTTGTATTGAATATCTGAACATGCCACATGTCCTGTTTTCACATCCTGTCCTGGCCATCCTGGCTGATTTTTATAAAATGATGAAAATGTGCTGGTTTTCAAAAAACTGCTGGGAAAGATCAGCTCTACAGCAAAATATAGATGGGCAAACAAGGAGAATGAGGAAGAAAAACAGGATACAGAGAAAGAAAACTAAAGATATAAATATAATAAAACATGTTGAGTAACCTCTGAGAAGTCTATCTGAATTTTTGTCTTGTAATCTTGTCACGGAACAGGTAAGGAAAGAAGGTGTGAGGACTCAAGTGCAGGTGAAAATAGATAATTTATTACAAAAACAAAACAAACACAAAGAAAAAACCCACAAAGGGGAAAAAACACAATGAATAAAAATAAACCAACAACTAAACCTGAACATGTAGAGGATCACAGGGAACGGGAGACATTAGACAACGATCCGACAAAGACTGTAAACAAGAGGAGACTTAATAAGAAGGGAACAAATCAAGAGGGGACAGGTGGGAGAACTCAAACACTAATCAGTTAACGAGGGGGAGGGAACAGACAATGACGAGAGCACATGGCCTAAAATAACAAAACACCCATGTGCAACACAAGACAGGACAGGCATGTGACATTACCCCCTCCCTACAGATCGGCTACCAGACGCTCCATAAGACCAGGGCGAGACGGGACGGGAGGGAAACAGGGGAGGGAAACACCAGGGTGGGACAGGAGGGACAGAGCTCTTATTCCTGGGAGGCCAGGGCGGTGAAGACCTCTCGGACGGCCAGGGTGGTGAAGACCCCTCGGACGGCCAGGGCGGTGAAGACCCCTCGGGCGGCCAGGGCGGTGAAGACCCCTCGGGCGGCCAGGGCGGTGAAGATCCCTCGGACGGCCAGGACGGTGAAGACCCTCGGACGGCCAGGACGGTGAAGACCCTCGGACGGCCAGGGCGGTGAAGACCTCTCGGACGGCCAGGGCGGTGAAGACCCCTCGGACGGCCAGGGCGGTGAAGATCCCTTATGTTATTTTCTTTTCAATGACATTCCTTGTTACATGTTCATTGCTGGATTTAAAGAAAAACGTCAACCAATATTGCATATCCATAATTATTATAATGAATATAATTACAGAATCCTTACACTATAACGTAAATCTGAAGTGTAACCATAAGTGTAACGCAAAAAAAATGATAATTTACGCCTATTTTGAATTCGAATACAAATATAAATACAAATACTTTTCCCCCCTCAACAAATACAAATACAGATACAAATACCGGCTGCTTTGCACACCCCTAATATATATATATACTATATATGTATATACATATATATAGATATTCATACAACATTATTTTTAAATTGAGGTTTTTTTTTTTAAATGCTGGTGGGGAAATGGTTAAGACATTGTGAATCACAATCATTTTGTGTTCTTTAATAAAACTAAAAGGCAATAATTTAATCATTTAAAAGTAATTATAGCTGTTCAACACAAAACATCTTCTTGTCCTGCAGAAGTGAATCAGTGAAGGACGATGGCGTCTGTTTCAGAACAGCTTCTGGCCGCACTGGATGATCTAGACGCAGATGAATTCAAGAGGTTTAAGTGGCGCTTAAAAAATCGTAAGGGCTTTTTGAAAGCTGCTCTGGATAAGGCAGACCCCCCTGACACAGTGGATCTGATGATGAAGCGTTTCGGACCGGACGAAGCTGTGAAGATCATGGTGGAGATCCTGAGGAAGATGAACCAGAACCATGTGGCTGACCAGTTAGAGAACAGACACAAGCAAGGTAACTGGGTAAAGCAGTGGTTCATAAAGCTGTTGGGTCTCTTCCTTTGTAAAGCGGCACCGAAAGCCAATTCCACTCAATCTTTCTTCTCCAGGCCATTGGCTTGTCACCGTCTGAACAAGCCAGATATAGAAGTTTCTTAGCCGACGAAAAGCACCTTTTCAAGATGCCGAGCTTGTGAGAGCTCACTGCATCCACTGATTATATACTGTTGACAAAAAATATTTACATTTGAAAACGGCAGATTTTGTTTAAAAGGGAGGGTATGACTACACTAAAAAATTTAAATTAAAAGTTTTCCATTTTAATTAAGATAACTTTTCTTGTTTTCCATTTGAATTGAGTTTTTTTCCTTAGCCCATTGGCAGATAATTCAGCAAAAAAAAAAACTTTTTGATTGACAGAAAACAAGACGTAATTTCTAATGTAATTTTACCTATCTAGTAAATGCTTTTTGTTTAATTATTTTTAGATATTTGTACTGGAAACAATATTAAAGTACAGTGTGAGAAAAACATTTTTTGAAGGACAATTTGTTTTAGAACCACTGGGTTAAAATTAAAATGAAATGTGCTATTTTAAAAATAAAAGCAAAACTAAAGAATACGTTTTCTAAATGTAATTGAAATATATTTGTATTTTTTCTGTTTGTGTGGTTTAACGTCGCTCCGATCTCTTTCTCTGTCGCACAGCTCCGGCCGAGGCCAGTGTGGAGGATCCTGCCGCCCGTTCAGTGGAGGGTAAATATTAATAATATTAATATCGCTGTCACGGTTTATGGTGCAGTGCAGGCAGAAGAAGACGGAAGAGGCAAGGCTCCAATTCAATCATTTACTTAAACACTCAAACAAGTACAGGTACAGGTACAGGCAAAACTGGCAGGAACACTCACCAAACCGCAAAGTAACATACACATTACTCAGGGTGACATTACACATTGACTAACAGAGACTGAATGAACCAGAGGGGACTAAATACACAGACAAATGAACACTAACAGGTGATACAGATGACGGTGATTAACAAAACACAGGTGATGAGGGTAAACTGATTAGGGTAGTCATGGAAACTGAAGAGTGACGGGAAAACAGAACAGGACTAAACCAAACAACTAGAAGATAGGGGAAAACAAAGAGTCATACGGTGACAACCGCTATCTTCTATGTTTATCTTTATACAGTCTGAAACTGGTTGTTCAAGTAATCATTTTAACTCAGTCTTGTCATTTCAAGTGAGGATTTTTGCAAAAAGTGTATAAAAATATTATGTCCTCTCATTTTCTCAATCTAATATCATATTAATAATGTGTTAAGAATTGATTCAGGGATCATGTTTTCTTAAGATGATAATCACACTCTTCATGTCTGTCTATTTCCACAGTCATTTTCACCAACATTGTTCCCAAGACCAGGAGCGACTTCCTTCAATGTGAGTCAGAAAACAAGCCGAGAAACTCTGAGTGTGTTCATGTTCTTCCTGTAGAAGCTGAGAGAAAACATGACAGAAGAGTTTTAGAGTTGATCATGTACATGATGATTAAACTGTACTGAGATATGCTGATATAATGAACATGAAGAGTTACGATACATTTAAAGATCTGATTCATAATTCCTGATTCTGATGTGTTTTATCTCCGTCAGATTCCCATCCGCTCACTCTGGATCTGAACACAGTGAATAAACGCCTCCGTCTGTCTGAGAGGAACAGAGTGATTACTTACACTGACACACTCCAGCCGTATCCTGATCATCCAGACAGATTTGATTATCTGTATTCTCAGGTGTTGTGTAGAGAGAGTGTGTGTGGACGCTGTTACTGGGAGATTGAGTGGAGTGGTGATGTGTGGATATCACTGTCATATAAGAGCATCAGCAGGAAGGGATCGGGTAATGAGTGTGTGTTTGGATTTAATGATCAGTCCTGGAATTTGTATTGTTCTCCCTCCAGATACACATTCAGACACAATTACATAGAGACTGAACTCCCTGTATTGTCCAGCCGTAGAGTAGGAGTCTATGTGGATCACAGTGCAGGAACTCTGTCCTTCTACAGCATCTCTGACACAATGATCCTCTTACACACAGTCCAGACCACATTCACTCAGCCGCTCTATCCAGGGTTTACTGTAGATAAAGGATCAGTGAAACTGTGTTGATGAATCAGAATTAGATTATTGAGTCTCGTCATTACATTTTTACTACAGCTGAACTACTGTCAGAATTAATGTGTGTAATACATCTTCATTTAGACAAACATCCTTCTCTCATTATTAGAAAAGTATCTATTTAAACCTGCAAGATGCAAGAAATTGTACAAACACTTTCAAGTAAAAACATGTAAACAAATAAATAAAAATGAAAATTTTCATTAAACATTGTGAAGATTATGTTAAATTTCAGTGTGTTCTTGTTAAAATGTGTATGTACCTCGAGTTTGACCTTTATTACTCCCTCTTAGTTTCCTTACTTACTGATTATTGGTACCTGTGTCTTGTTTAGTTCCCTTGTTTTTCCCTTATGTACTTATATCCCGTTTTTATATTTTATATTCTGTTTATTTTGTCAGTTCATGTCTATGTTAAGTGTGGTTAATTTTCATATTCTCTGTGTGTCAACAGAAATGGAATGTTCTCTTCTGAACAATTAGATAAAGATCTAAATGATAAGAAAATATATTACAACATTTTAGTGACAAATTCAATTTGTCCCACTGTAGTTGAGGTCAAGAAAAATGTTCATGACACAGTTATAATGGCCTCATGACAGCCAATGTCTAAACAAACACATAACTGTTTAATGTAATGTTAACCCATACAAAGTGCTCTCTTAAGATTGATAATTAATCGCCTATGTCATGTTTATGACATATTTATGACAGGTTATGTTGTCTTAGTCATGTCAGTTGTTATTACCAAGAAACTGACAGGTTATGATGTAGTATTGGTTATGTCAAGATGTCATAAAAAAGACATCTCAAACATAAAAAAGTCATATTTTCATTAAAATGTCATAATTGAATGAATGTCACCGAGGCCCTGTTTACACGAGAACACTCGCGGGTGAAAACGTAAAAATATTTTATCGGTTGTGCCTTTCGTTTACACGGCGACGGCGTTTTTGAGGCTTAAAAACGCAAAAAAGTGAAACCACCCTCCAGAGTGGAAATCTTAAAAACGCTCCACCGCCGCATTCCCGTGTAAACGGTAAAAACGCAAAAGTCTGCTTGATAGTGAAGGTTGTACGCAGGCGCGTGGACTTGGTGGTGTTGTAGTATGCACTCCTATCCGCCTGTGCATACTACATTGAATTTCACACATATTTGCGTCACCGTTTGCACGCGAATTTCCCACACAAAACGCTCGTCTAAACGCAGAATAAAAAGTGATGACGCAACGCCACTTTTGCGTTTTCTCTTCAGAATCGTTTCCGTGTAAACATAGCCTTAATGAGGTTTTATTAACAAGGTTCGGGAAGAGCAGGTGCAGATAATTAACCCAATCAGCACAAGTGGAGAGCAATCAGTAATCAATCTAGGACAAGATAAATAACAGCAGAACCCACTTGTTCCTTGACAGTTTATCAGCATCCCACCTCCACCCCATCTCCTCTCTTTTAGTTCCATCTCTAGTTCCATCTACCCTTACCAACAGGGGGAGTACTCTGGGTTCGGGCAGAAATTCCGAGCTCATAAGTACGCATAATCTTTATCATAATAATTATATGTAGATGTGAACTTGTGAAATGACAGTTGTCATAAACATGCATAAAACCTTCATATTCATGAAATGTGTCATGTCATGATTATGAAGGAGTCATGTCAGTTTTATGGACACCCCTTCAAGTAAAGTGTTATCTATGATGCATTTCAAATAATCGGGCCAAAAAAACTCCACCATATTGGATATCCCATTTTGAGATCGGAGCGACCTCTTCATCCTTCCGAGCAGACGAGAGCAGTCTTAACACACCACACACGGCAGGAATATCTGATCTGATTATTTTGTGATAATCGGAGCATCCTTAAGATTGTCACAAGGGGTGAATCGGGGCTAAAATCGGCCTTATTATCCTTCCGGGTGAACCAGGACTCTACAAAACTTTACTCCTATCTTGGTTAATCAGATCCTTCCTAAATAAGCCTATATCCTTCTCTGTACGAATCTTAGTGTATTAACTATCAACATAACAAATTTTCTTACCAGTTTTTAACACCAGGGCAGGACGGGAGAGACAGACCGCTTATTCTTGGCAGGCCAGGGTGAAGCAGACCTCGAGGGGTCAGGGCGGTGAAGACCCCTCGGGGCAGCAAAGGCGGTGACTCCGGAACAGGCACTGGCTCCAGCTCCGGCTCTGGAGTAGACTCTGGCTTAGGAACAGCCACCAGAAAAGCAATGGACATTAGAACAGACACAAACACAAAAACAGACTCTAACTTCCGATTCAGTAACAGGCACTGGCACCGGCTCTGGAACAGACTCTGGCTCAGGAACAGCCACCAGAAAAGCAACGGCCACTAGGACAGACAAAAACACAAAAACAGACGCTAACTCTGATTCAGGAACAGACACTGGCTCCGCCTCTGGAACAGACAATGGTTCTGGAACAGGCACTGGCGCCGGCTCTGGAACAGACAATGGTTCTGGAACAGGCACTGGCTCCGGCTCTGGAACAGACTCTGGCTCAGGAACAGCCACCAGAACAGCAACGGCCTCTAGGACAGACACAAACACCAAAACAGACACTAACTCTGATTCAGGAACAGACACCGACTCCGGCTCTGGAACAGGCACTGGCTCTGGCTCTAGGACAGGCACTGGCTCCGGCTCAGGAACTGACACTGGCTCCGGCTCGGGAACAGACACTGGCTCCGGCTCGGGAACAGACACTGGCTCCAGCTCTGGAACTGGTTCAGGCACTGGCTCTGGAACAGGCACCATCTCAGGAACGGCAGACACTGGCTCCGGCTTGGGAATAGCAGATACTGGCATGTCCAGGATCCACACCAGACATTCCAAATAGTCCATGATTGCCTTGGCGGCCACACAAACCGGCATCTCCTGATCTGTCTCAGACTGGGCAGACGGAATGTGAACACTCTCTGGCTTGGCCCCTCTTTTCCGCTGAGTCCTCATTTTGGTTATGTCACGGAATGTGCAAGGAAAAAAGGGTGTGAGGACTCAAGTGCAGGAGAACATGAAACATTAATAATAAAATAAACTGAGGACCACGGGGAACGGAAGACATTAGACAACGACTCAACAAAGACTGCAAACAAGAGGAGACTTAAGAAAGGGAACAGGGCGGTGAAGACCCCTCGGGCGGCCAGAGCGGTGACTCCGGAATAGGCACTGGCTCCGGCTCTGCAGCAGACACTGGCTCTGGTTCTGGAGCAGACACTGGCTCTGGAACTGGTACAGGCACTGGCTCTGGTACAGGGACTGGTTCTGGAACGGCAGACACTGGCTCTGGCTCGGGAATAGAAGATACCGGCATGGATCCACGCCAGACGTTCCAAATAGTCCATAAGTGCCTTGGTGGCCACACAAATGGGCATCTCCTGATCTGTCTCTGACTGGGCAGACTGAACGTGAACAGTCTCTGGCTTGGCCCCTCTTCTCTGCTGAGTCCTCATTTTGGTTATGTCACGGAATGTGCAAGGAAAAAAGGGTGTGAGGACTCAAGTGCAGGAGAACATGAAACTTTAATAATAGAATAAACAAACACAAAGCAAAACCCACGAGGGGGGATATCACAATGAATAAAACTAAAACACCTGGACCTGGACCTGGACCTGGACCTGGACTGAGGAACACAGGGAACGGGAGATATTAGACAACGACCTGACAAAGACTGCAAACAAGAGGAGACATAAAAAAAGGGAACAAATCAAGAGGGGACAGGTGGAAGAACTCAAACAATAATCAGGTAACGAGGGGGAGGGAACAGACAATGACAAGAGCACATGGCCCAAAATAACAAAACACCCACGTGGAACACAAGACAGGACAGGCATGTGACAGTTTTTAGGCCACAGAGAATGAAAACTGGTAAGTGATCACTGCTATCACATAATAGCAGACCACTATGGAACGTAATCTGTCAATATTATCAATAAAAATATTATCAATGTTGAAGTTTTTCTTATCAGGGTTGTGTTATTACTGGAAACATACCTCTACTGTACATTTCGTTTGGCTTTGTGGATTCATTAAATCAACATTAACATCACCACATGGTCTTATTTAACACTACAGTCGATAAGTTCAGTGAGTTTATCTTTAAATACTTCTCCCTTTGGCCTTGTGCTCTATACACACAACCTATAACTCAATGTCAACCACCACACTTTCTAGAATACCTTCAATCAACAATCGTACATGTGTATATTTCTCTGACGCACAATGCCACACCTCCTCATTTTCCCAGTCTGTCAACATGATACAAACTATATCCATCAATTCACAAATCATAACCATTGACAGCACTGAACCATGTTTCAGAAAAAGCGATAATATCAAACTGACTTTTTAATGTATCTAGGTTTGTATAAAGAAAATAATTGTCTAATTTAACATTTAAGTTGAATTCATCCTCACTATAAAACTTGCACAGAATTAAATTGTGAGGCATGTCCTTTCTGAGGCATGTCTCAGACATGTCCAAATCTACATCCAAATCATATATTTTATATTCCCATTTCCTCTTATCTCTAAAGGGTTCATTTGTTCAGCCATAAGTTGTTAATCAAATGTTCAAACATAAATACAAAAGAATGAAACTTAATGCGTGACAAGTTCAGCATTTTTCTTGCTGAACCAGCGCCTTTACCATAAAATCTTGGAAACAGTGCCTTGTGCGTGTGTTCCCGTCTTGGTTTCATCGTTCCAGCCATAATCTCGAACCATATCCCATCCAAAAATATGAAAAATAAAGCCTAACCCTAAACCTAAATAAAGTCTTTAGCATGTTGTTCCAGATAGATGCTTATTTTAAATATTAATATTAAATTATTAAGTTACGGAAATATTAACACTTTTTACTTATTGACAACTCAAAAAACAAAGAAAGAAAAGTAAATTTATTGGAATAAATATAGTTTTTAAAAATATTTTTTTAAATTTAAATGTTTTTTTCTGATCTTGAACATGACTTATCTTGTAAATAGTTTTAGTAATTTATTTTTTCTTTGTATATATTTATTTATTTATTCTGCAAGAGAGTAAGCTTCCCCAGCCGGCTCATGTCATCCACCATTGTCGTAAAACACGAGAAAAAGTAAACACTTGTGAAAAATACGAAACAGGAGTGTAAATATTAAAATAGGGGTGTAATCTTAAAGGACAACTCTGGCGCAAAATGAACCTTTGGTCTAATAACACATTGGTCGACCGTTCTCTGAGATGTGTTTTCATGATAATCGAATGTAAAGAGTTTTATCTCTAAACTGTTTAGCTTATAACGCTAGTATATAGGTCATACAGTTAAGAAAAATAAAAATCGCTAGTTAATACCAATAACAAGGCTCAAAATAGCCCCATACTAACACAGTAACATAATGAGGGTCCATACAGACCGTTTAAAAAGAAGATATTTTATAAAGACAGTCCACTTCGTGTATACAGACAGGAGCCATCTTAAAAAATAGTTTCGATAAGTCGACTGCTCGAGACTGTTTTCCAAAGATGGCTCCTGACTTGGCTCAGCAGTGGCTCAGTGGTTCATGTAGGTTGTCTACAATAATTCTGGAGCACACTTTAACAATTGGACGTAAGGACGACTGAGTCATTTGCAAATTTGACAATGTGACAGTTTGACTGAGTAGGCCTGCAGTCATCTGTGTAGAGGATGTAGAGGAGGAAAGAAAGGACACACCCTTGTGGCGAACCTGTTGACGTACTCTGAACTTCTGAGAAGGTGTCATTGACCAAAACCCTCTGTGTCCTGTTGGTTAGAAAATCTATAATCCACAAGATAAGTTGATGACTCAAACGAAAGCGGTTAATGAGCTTCTCTGCCAGGATGTGTGGCCACATGGTGTTGAATGCAGACGAAAAGTCAGGAAACAGAATTCTGGCTGAGGAGTTTGGAGTTTCCAGATGTTTGTGGATATTGTCTAGGATGAAGATTTTCGCATCGTCGACCCCCCTACCCACCTGATATGCAAATTGAAGTGGATCCATCATTGGATCAGATACCCTGGTGATGTAATCCTTTATGATTCTCTCCATGGCCTTCATCACCAGCGAGGTCAGGGCCACAGGCCTGAGGTCGTTCAAGGTTTTGGTAGTACCCTTCTTGGGTATTGGAATCACCGTTGAGTGCTTCAACAGCTGGGGGACTCTGCAGTGATTGATGGAATACTGAAACAGGTATAGGAATACACCTCCCATTTGCTCAGCACAGTGCCTAAGGGTCTGCCCACAGATATTATCTGGACCTGGCGCCTTATTTACTTTAGTCCTCTTGAAGGCGCCGACCACTTCTCCAGTGTCGATAGTGATACCACAATCACCAGGATCGAGCAAAGAAACTATCCTTTTGAGAGCAGAGCTGTTATCTTTCTCAAATCTGTTGAAAAATATGTTCAGGTCATTAGATAACGAGGTTGGGCTACAGCCTGCAACCTGGATGGGCTTGCGACTGCAAGGACTGGAGTTAACTGCTGCCATACTTCTAAGGCCCTGCCATGCAGTACGGAGGTTGCCCTGGGCAAATGTTCACTCTACCTTATTATTGTATCTCAGTTTTGCATTTTTTATGGCACATTTGAGCTCTCTGTTAACATCTCTCTTTTCTAGCTCCGAGCCGGTAAAGAAGACCCTCTTTTTTTTATTCCAAATTTCCTTTAGGTCCTTAGTCACCCAGGGTTTGTTATCAGGGAAAATCGTGACCCACTTAGTAGGTATAATATTATCCACACAAAAAGAAATATAAGATGATACTTAATCCATTTGTTCATTTGGTATAAAACAAAAGTGGAAATATTTTTGGGTAGATAAATGATAATTTTCAGCCCTCATTTTAACAAACTGGTTGGTGGTTTAATAAACAGGGTGGTGATGGCTCAGTGGATAAGACACATGCCTTTGGTGTGAGAGACCCGGGTTTGAATCCACTGTGAGACACCAATGTGTCCCTGAGCAAGACACTTAGGCCCCGTCCACACTACTGCGTTTTCGTTTAAAAACGGAGACCTTTTGCTACGTTTGCACCTCCCGTCCACACTAAAACGGGAAAAACGAAGACCTAAAACGGAGAAGTTTAGAAACGCTGCAGCTCCGTTTTGCGTTTTGAAACTCCGGAGGGCGTTTTAGTGTGGACGAGACAAAACGGAGGAGTTTACAAACGATGACGCGGAGGCTCACGCTCGGCTCTATGATTGGGTGTCATCAGTCATGACGTGTCCTTCCCTGATTCGCCAACCATTGTTTACACCGGCGCGCGCATGCCCAGTGTTGGTGAATGGTCACGTGATCTGCGTTTTCAGTCGTTTTAGTGTGGACGGAGATCAATTCTAATACGCAAACAAAACGCTGGTGTGGACGGAGATCGTATTCGTTTTAATTCTCCGTTTTTAAACGAAAACGCAGTAGTGTGGACGGGGCCTTAACCCCTAGTTGCTCCAGAGGCGTGCGACCTCTGACATATACTCACCAAAAGGATTAATAGGAACACCATACTAATACTGTGTTTGACCCCCTTTCTCCTTCAGAACTGCATTAATTCTACATGGCATTGATTCAACAAGGTGCTGAAAGCATTCTTTAGAAATGTTGGCCCATATTGATAGGATAGCATCTTGCAGTTGATGGAGATTAGTGGGATGCACATCCAGCGCACGAAGCTCCCGTTCCCCCACATCCCAAAGATGCTCTATTGGGTTGAGATCTGGTGACTGTGGGGGCCATTTTAGTACAGTCAACTCATTGACATGTTCAAGAAACCAATTTGAAATGATTCGAGCTTTGTGGCATGGTGCATTATCCTGCTGGAAGTAGCCATCAGAGGATGGGGACATGGTGGCCATAAAGGGATGGACATGGTCAGAAACAATGCTCAGGTAGGCTGTGGCATTTAAACGATGCCCAATTGGCACTAAGGGGCCTAAAGTGTGCCAAGAAAACATCCTCCACTCCATTACACCACCACCACCAGCCTGCACAGTGGGAACAAGGCATGATGATCCATGTTCTCATTCTGTTTACGCCAAATTCTGACACTACCATCTGAATGTCTCAACAGAAATCGAGACTCATCAGACCAGGCAACATTTTTCCAGTCTTCAACTGTCCAATGTTGGTGAGCTCTTGCAAATTGTGGCCTCTTTTTCCTATTTGTAGTGGAGATGAGTGGTACCCGGTGGGGTCTTCTGCTGTTGTAGCCCATCCGCCTCAAGGTTGTGTGTGTTCTTCACAAATGCTTTGCTGCATACCTCGGTTGTAATGAGTGGTTATTTCAGTCAAAGGTGCTCTTCTATCAGCTTGAATCAGTCGGCCCATTCTCCTCTGACCTCTCGCATCAACAAGGCATTTTCGCCCACAGGACTGCCACATACTGGATGTTTTTCCCTTTTCACTCCATTCTTTGTAAACCCTAGAAATGGTTGTGCGTGAAAATCCCAGTAACTGAGCAGATTGTGAAATACTCAGACCAGCCCGTCTGGCACCAACAACCCTGCCACGCTCAAAATGGCTTAAATCACCTTTCTTTCCCATTCTGACATTCAGTTTGGAGTTCAGGAGATTGTCTTGACCAGGACCACACCCCTAAATACATTGAAGCAACTGCCATGTGATTGGTTGATTAGATAATTGCATTAATGAGAAATTGAACAGGTGTTCCTAATAATCCTTTAGGTGAGTGTATATAGCAATTGTAAGTCGCTTTGGTTAAAAGCGTCAGATAAATGAATAAATGTTAGCTGGTTAGGTTAGCCGAGGAGCGTACGATACTATTGCAATGAACACTGCTAAAAGCAGAGTAACGTTCAAGGGTTGGCACTAACTAAACTCAAACAAACCTCCCAGATAGCAAACCGACATTGAATCAACGTGGAAATATGACATCGAAACAATGTTGATCTGACATTGTTTTGCTCATCGAATTAACGTTGAACCAACGTCAGACGTGTCATCCTTTTAAAACTAACGGAAAATCAACTTGAAATCAACGCGTTGTTTCAACGTTATGAAAGCAACCAATTTTCGATTTTCATTTAGCTTTGAAGAATGCCGCGTCTGACGTTGGTTTAACGTTAATTCGATGAGCAAATCAACGTTGTTTCAGTGTCATGAGAGATGTCGTTTCCACGTTGATTCATTGTCAGTTTGCTGTCTGGGCTGGCTAACTACCTTAACCAGCTGTTTGTTTTTACTGAGACTCTCCCCATCATTCATTCACGATGCAGGCTTGTGTCTTTTGAAAAACTGGTTTAACTTGTTTTCCTGTTGTTGTGTAGCTTAGTTTTAAAGAAAAGCTTTCCAAGCCAGTGGTTGAACACGGATCCGATGACTGATCAGCTCTTTTCTTCTTGTCCTGCAGAAGTGAATCAGTGAAGGACGATGGCGTCTGTTTCAGAACAGCTTCTGGCCGCACTGGATGATCTAGACGCAGATGAACTGAAGAGGTTTAAATGGCGTTTCAAGAATCATTACTGTGTTTCAAGCGCTGCTCTGGATAAGGCAGACCCCCCTGACACAGTGGATCTGATGATGAAGCGTTTCGGACCGGAAGAAGCTGTGAAGATCATGGTGGAGATCCTGAGGAAGATGAACCAGAACCATGTGGCTGACAAGTTAGAGGACAGACACAAGCAAGGTAACTGGGTAAAGTCAAAACGTTAAATTTTCCATTTCAAAACAAAATCGAAGCATTTTTTTTTAAAGATATAAAGCCTATTTCTGGTTTCAAATATAATATTAGTGTGTTATTGGTGTTTCACAGAACAAATGCACTGTTGACTTAATCTTTGCTCTTTGCATTGCTGATGTGTTTGTGTGGTTGTCCTTCTCTCTCACACAGCTCAGGCTGAGGCCAGCGTTGAGGATCCTGCACTTGTCGGAGCCGAATCCGAACCGATAGGGGGTAAATATTGATGGCTGTCTATACAGAGAAACCCCAAATTTGAGTTTATTCTTATTTTAGTCATATGGACTCCCTGTGTAGGTGCAAGAGAAAGTACAATTGCAAGCAGCAAGTACAGGACAAAACACTGATAAGGCTGATCTGTTAAAATTACATTTATTAGGATATCATTTTGACAATACAAAAATGCTTTTAAGTGTAAATGTATTATATATTGTTTTAATTATGTTTTTTTAAGTAATCCAGTGTTTTAATCCAAGTCTTCTGAAGTAGTAAATTTCTTCTGAAAATAATTATTCAGTCTCAAATCATTGATCAGTATACAGAACCCAAATTGCATATAACGCCTCATTTTGTGTCATGAAACAATAGACAGGAAAATCGTACCAGATTGGGACAACATGAGGGTGAGTGAACCTAACCCTTTAAAACTAGGCAATGATGAAAAAATGCTGACACTTGCATCATGTTCATTTATAATGTCATATCCATGTGTGGCTTGAACCTACAGTCTGTTTCTATGCTAGATCATCGACCACTCAGTGAGGATTGTGTTAGTACTCTAGATGTATGTGTGGTCCATGGTCCGTGTAGCTTCTGGTCATCTAAGGCCTCGTTTACACTGTCAAATGTGACCTAATTCCGACGTATTGCTCATTTGTGACACAGATTGAATGTGTTCTATGACCGTGTAAACAGGGTGCATGCATTCGGATATTTCTAGATCGGTTTCAGGCCTCGTTCATATGAGGAAATAAATGAGATATAAATCAGATATGTGCCAATGCGACTGTCATGTAAACAGGCAGATCGTGTTTCTGAGGCATTAGGCTACGAGTCTCGGTTTAATGATGACACTGACACGAGTGCTCAAGCTAGCTCAAGTAGAAAAATCTCTTACAAAATCAGGTTACCACTTTCTGCAATGTCCTTTATAAATGATAAATTATAACGTGTGAACCCAAATGTTGCAGATAGCCTGCTGCAAGTATGCAACATTACACATATTAGAACTATTGAACCCAACGGTTACATACACAATATAATAAACATCTGTTTCACTTCAAGATACCATATAAATTTGAACAAAGCATGCTGCAAAATATTATTTTTTAAAAAAGCGTCGACCCGACGTCACTTGTATTGTTTTATTGATTATTTGTTTCGAATGAGTGGGTAGCCCTGAAACAGCCCTTTTCAACTCATCTTGGAAAAACAAAAATCAAACCATTTCTCATGCCTCTTTATTTCTCTTTAAGTAGAAAATCAAATTACCAGAAGTTTCACGGACCGACCTTGACATTTATTTAACTCTCTGGTCCTCTTCGTTTAGTGGTCACACTTGGCTTCTTCCCGGTCAAAAGTGACCGAAGCCTTAAAATGTAACTTTTTTTTTTCAGGAAAACCAATGTAATATATTTTTGTTCATTTATATTTTTTGATTGTGAAGGTTTCTATGTTACTATGCAATAATTTGAACATTTTTAGGAGCATTTTTTTCCCATTACAGTATATATATATATATATATATATATATATATATATATATATATATATATACAGAGTGTAGGCCACCATGTAATGTAATGTCGTGTAACCGCCTGTAGGGTTTACTATGGCTCCCTATATAAATACATAGGGTCTCATTCATGAAACATTCATAAATATATAAGTAAATATGAGAGTGATTTGCGCGTAAAGAGACCGTCCCGAAAACTCTTCTCCTGATTCACAAATACTTCGTAAACGTCAGACGTGAAATGTGTGTGTGTGTGTTAATGAATTAAATACGACTGACAACAATATATGGGCATCATATTATGACTAGAATGTGAATGAAAAAGAAAAATTTCTCAGATGCAGAAATTGAAGTTTTATTATCAGAAGTTTATTCAAAACGCCACATTTTAGTTTCAAGCGTACATAGTGGCCTATCAGGTCCTATAAGAAAAGGAAGCTTGGCAGGATATTACAGATGCAGTTAATGGAGTTTCATCTGTTAATCGAACAGTCCCAGAAGTGAAAAGAAAATGGTTCGACGTTAAGCTTGACAGCAAAAAACGAATTAGTTCACTTGGGAAAAATCGTATTCAAACTGGAGGAGGATCACCATCGCAGATGATATTACTGGCTCCCATAATACAAGTAAAAAGAAAAAAATGTATGTAATTGATAAACATAATATTTTTTCAAAATGCTGTGTGAAGATGTACCTGATTAAGGTGAATTAAAATGCAGCCTTATTAATGAGCAAGACGTTCGGATGTTAAGCGCACCATTTACGCGTGGCTGGGAGCAGGTGTAGATTTCTTTCGTACCAACTAACGTTTGGAAAATATAAACATTTTAATGAATCCGAAAATTGACGCCAGAACCACTTTACACACGATTTACACAAAAATTCATTCTAATGAGACCCACTGAGAGGCATTTTGATTCCCATTGTTTTTTTAGACATGATTTCAATTTTTTTTTTTCATTTTTTTATTTAGCTATATATATATATATATATATATATATATATATATATATATATATATATATAGATATTCTAAAATACTACTTTTTTTATATTTTTTTGTTAGATATGTATCAGGTTTTGCATTATGATAACAATCAAACAATAACATTTGGATGCAAGCATTTTTGTTATTCAGTTTTTGATCGTTAAAATATCTAACAAAATAAGGAATGATAGTGATAATTCAAAACACTTTATTCAGACATTTTGCAATGAATTGCTGTTTTATTCAGAAAAAATGTAATAATAATAATAAATATTATTGTAACTGCAGTTGTGTTGTTACATCAACTGTATTATTTATGTATTGTTGCATATGCAACAGGTATCAGGAACACCTATTAGGCTAAATAAGAGCAAACACAATAATTGTTGGTGTGTGTGAGTGAGTGTGTGTGTGTGTGTGTGTGTGTGTGTGGGGGGGGGTCTTATTTGCACTCTTGATATTTTAGAGTGTAACTCCTTCATTGCTGTGCACTTTTTTTCTGCACAGTGGCTGATTTGTAGTTTGTACCACCAAATTAATTTTTTTGTATTTCTCATTCATTCCCTGTCAGTAATTTCTGCCCGTGAAGGAGCCAAGTGTGACTATTTTTTATGACCCTTTAACATATCCGAATTATGTCCATGCTTTTTTTGTGTGTTCACATACCTAATACAACAAAAGTCACCCCATCAAGTGTCATCCCATTCAGATGAAGCAAAAAACTTCAAACATTTCAAAACGTGAAAGTTTTCACAAAATAAAATGTAAAGCAACAAGAATTTGGCTTGACTATTTTCAGGATTAGAAAATGGATGATGAGACTGTGGTGTTTAATAAATACAACAAGGCCAGAAATGCAGTGAAAAATCGGACTGGAGTGGAGATGGCAATAAATATAAAAATATTAAAGTTGGACTGTTGTACCACTTTGAGGAACAAATAGCATGTATGATATACCCCAAAGGGATAGCTTCTGTCATGCCTTCTGCACGCTCACAATCATCTCATATCACTGTATATATACACTCAGCCTCAGTCTCAGTCTCATCTGACTATTGCCCTTACACTTGTCTTCTGTGGGAACCTGCAAGAAAGGTCTCCCCCGTCATGTTTTATTGTGTAAACACCTCTGACTGTTTTGTAAAGAACACTCGATCCTCACACTCGATCCTTCTGTGATGGTTTCACTGCAATGTAAATTGATCTCCTCCTTGCTGTCCAGTGGGTTGCATAGCTTTGCCATAACGATTTTAATAGTTGGACAGCTAAATAAAACGGGTGATGTGCCAAGTATGCTAAGGGCTAAAGTGGGTGCAGATAGAGGGGACATTAATACTAACGAAATGAACATCCTTTCCTGGACACATAGGTTGCCAAACCTTTCCTGCCCAGAAGAAAGCCCTGTCTGCATGGCACTGCCCAGTACAGTTTGTCAAGGCATTCTTTAGTCTGATTGTTATATGAGGTTATATAGCCTGCAGTTAACTTCTCAAGAATCCTACATATCCTAAAACTAAAGCAGCGATCAGGGAAGGTTTAATGCCTGACATGTGGAAATTTAATGTTAAAATTGTTTGTCCATTTTCTATCCCTGAAACCAAAACCGAAAAAAAAAAATTCTGTCAGGAAAAAGTATTAAAATTCACCATTATTTCATTTTACCTCTATCAATGTTGATTAAAACAATGGATGAACGCAACCTACATGGACCATTTGTGTTGTCATCCAGATCAACTTGAAGGTAACGCAGAGGTCATTCAAGCAGAGAATCCAGCAGCGAGAGAAAGACCTTCAGCAGTTGAAGGAGGCTGTGGAGTCCTATAAGGTGAGTCTGAGATGTCTTGGTTAGGACTGCCCTCTTCCATTCCCACTGAAGCCCACTGTGTGACTGTGATGTGTGCTCGACAGCGCTCTGCACAGACAGCCGTGGAGGAAAGTGAGAGGATCTTCACGGAGCTCATTCGCTCCATTGAGAGAAGCAGCTCTGAGGTGACACAGCGGATCAGAGATCAGGAACAGGCTGCGCTGAGTCGAGCCGAAGTAGGACTGGAGCAACTGGAGCAGGAGATCAATGATCTGAGGATGAGAGACGCCGAGCTGGAGCAGCTTTCACACACACAGGATCACATCCAGTTCCGGCAGGTAACAGAGATCTAGTGGACTTGAGAGAGATCCTGCAATGACAGGAGACTTAATGAGAAATGTTTCAAGAAAGTAGGAAGAGCAGGTCACTAGAATCAGCTGTGGGGACATTACTCAAAAACTGAGTACAAATATCTTGCTATGGGTACATGTTTTCCGAATCCCCTTAGCAAGCTCAGATGTTGGACCTCGTAGTAATTAAAATCCTGTGTATGGTCATGAATGTTTTGTTACATGGATATTTGTTTAGTATAAATGCCATCATTCATTGTGGAGGTGATAAGATTCTGTTTTCTGTAGAGTTTCCAGTCTCTCTCAGCACCTCCCGAATCTACAGAGGTACCCAAAATCCCCTTCAGTTCTCTCTTCTCTTTTGATGGCCTGAGAGAATCTGTCCGTCAGCTGGGAGAGAAACTGGAGGATTTCTGCAAAGAGGAGATAAAAAAGATCTCAGACAGAGGTAAAATCCTGGAGATTCATCTGCTCTCAGAAATGAGTCCTCCATCATCTCATTTCATGTAGAACATCATAATAGAAATGTCTTAGGAACAGATGCATAGGAATCTCATGAGAATCACACTGTTCATCTTTGTTCCACAGTCACATTCACCAACATTGTTTCTAAGACCAGGAACGACCTCTTACAATGTAAGTCACTAAAGCTGCATTCACACCACCAATGACTTTGACACTCAACTTCACTAGACTATGAGTCGCTCATGGGCATTCCAAGTGCTGTCGCACTAATGTTTCTAATACACTTCTATTAATCACTTCCCTAAGATCTTGTCTCTTTTTCCTCGTGTCTCGCCTCCTCTGTGCTCGACACTTGCCCTGCCTCCAGAATTTGATTTGTGGAGCCCCTCACACACAATTACCACAGTAAACGAGAAACTGCTCAGAGAAAGGGCATGGTCGATGCAATCTGTGTATCTTACCCCCAGGGAGCCATGAACAAATGGGTTAATTTAACCCCAAATGAAAAATGTCCTTTGTAGCCACATCATTAAAATCCACACGGTCATCCACTTTGCAAAAGTCTTTGATGTAAGTCTCCAGAGGACGATTCATCTGGCGTAGATGCAGGAGGGCAACTACTGGGTTCATTGTTGCCGGTCTTGTATTCTCTAACAACAGTCCACAGATGGCAAGCTTGGAGAACCTATTGCAGTTTATTTACAACAAAACAAAACATAAAACTAACTAGGGCTGACTTCTAATAGTCGAGGATTCGACGATTCGATTCGGAGAGGTCTGATTCGACTATGAACGTTATAGTCGAATAGTACACGGCCAGTTCAACCTCGTATAAATCAGGTTATGTGTGTCTCCCGCTCACGACCGCTCACTCTTAACAGACACACGAACAGACACACTGTCCCCGGCGCTGCTCGTGCGTCACAGAATGTCCATCAAGCGCTCCCTGTTCACAGTAACCGGGTCGTCTCATTCAAAACAGCCAGCCGTTGCTTTCAGCGAGCCGCCGCACATTGAATACTCATATGAGTCAGGCTGCGAATGTAAGTTACGTGCCCGCCCCAGCGCGCTCACACTAATAAACGCCTCACCTCCGACGCCACTACATTCCCAGCACATCTAGCATAACGCAAACCCAGTCAAACGTTTGACTGCAGTATCTTATGCGCCTTATAATCCGGCACGCCTTAAAGTGCAGAAAATACGGTATACATGCGTTTTATATTTAGCCTGAAATAGACAGGCATTCATGCATGACAAAAAATCTTTAAGTTTTAGGAGGCAAAATATACTTTTTGTAATTCTGTGAATTACACTGCTCAAATCAGATGAGGAACGGTTGGCTCTCCACAAAACAAAATATTACTTTTCATGTTCACAGAGGAAAAAACAATGTTACAGACGTGACAGTTCTCCGACGGACACGAGCGCTCTGGAGAAGCACTTAAAGACTGCTTTAAAACTTTCACAGACCTCAAACAGAAAAGCACAAAGCCTTTCTTTAAAGTGAATTTCGTTTTTTTTTATAATTTTTCTTGATTTTTAATTAATGTTTCATTAATCAATTGTCTTGATTTAATCAAAAAGGAAGGAAAAGCAGACAATTATTGATAATTAAGACATGGAGGCACCGATGTGTGAACTGGAGCTTGTCTCATAAATATAGCTACCGCAACTCAGCGTACAAGTATAGTTTACTCCACAGACCTTAAAAATATATCTATATTGAAATGTCTACTTGTAAATAGAACGATTCAAAACGAAAGAAAACGTAATGCTCTCTGCTTATGAAATGAACTGTGCATTTCTCTCTGGCGCATGCACTATGCGAAGATCGTGCAGCATCGTCAACTTCATCTTTATTAATAAACAATTAAAATGTCTCCTTGCTATATTTGTTCTTTGTGACAGCTTTTTATTTTTGGCAGCGCTGCTGCTACCCTTAGGCTAAAGCGTTAAGTTACAAGTTACAAGCTCACCACCGCATCAAAAACATGATTGCGTGATAAAAACATGAAAAATACTACCTAAACATAGCCTAACTGTTTAGAAAAAAAGAAAACACAGAACGAATAGCCTAATGCACATACGTCCATCTCTTTTGTTTGAAATGGAAAAAATATAGCTGACCCATCTAAAAAAAAAAAAAAAGGTTCGACTATCAGTCGACTACGGCAAAATCTAACGAATCAGATTCCACTATGAAAATCCTTAGTAGAAAACAGCCCTAAAACTAACAAACAAAAACGGAACTTAACGAGTGAAAGTAAGAGGGAGCTGAGCCTGTGGTTGATCTGTAAGCAGGCGTCAATGTCTTGAACTTGATGCGAGCGGTAGCCAGTGCAGAAAAATAAAAAGAGGAGTGACGTGGGCCCTTTTGAGCTCGATGAAGACAAGTCGAGCTGCAGTGTTCTGAATCATTTGTAGGGGTTTAACTGCACACAATGGAAGACCAGCCAGAAATGACCAGGGCCTGGACGAGAAGTTGTTGTCGCCTGCTCAGTTAGGATAGGCCTGATCTTCCTGATGTTGTACATCATGTCTTTGTAATGTGGTCTGAGAAGGTCAGCTGGTCATCAAAGGTTACTCCAAGATTTCTGACCGACCTTGATGGGGTGATTGAAGAAGAATCTAGCTGGATAGTGAAGTCGTGCTGTAGAGACGGATTGGCAGGGAGGACGAGAAGTCCGCCAGACAGCTTGAGGTTCATGCAGCTACTGAGGGATCATCTGGTTGAAATGAGAGGTAGATCTGGGTGTCATTAGCATAGCAATGGTGAGAGAAACCATGTGCCTGTATGATGGGACCCAGTGCTGTGGTGTAAATGGAGAAGAGGAGCGGTCCAAGCACTGAACCCTGGGGAACCCCTGTGGTCAGTTGATGTGCTTTGGATACCTCGCCTCTCCATGCGACCCTGAAGGACCTACCTGTGAGATAGGACTCAAACCAGTGGAGGGAAGTACCTGTGATGCCCAGTGATGAGAGGGTGGACAGAAGGATCTGATGATTCACCGTGTTGAAGGCAGCAGACCGGTCCAGGAGGATGAGGACTGATGATTTGGAAGCAGCTTTAGCGATCCGCAGGGCTTCTGTGACTGACAGTAATTCAGACTTGGTTGAATGCCCTTTCTTGAAGCCTGATTGGTTGACATCCAGCTGGTTGATCTGAGACAGGAAAGATGATACTTGAAAGCAACTCAAAGTTCAAGTGTTTTTGCTATGAATGGTAGGAGAGATACAGGTCTATAACTCTCTACAACTGACGTGTTTAATGTGGGATTTTTGAGCAGTGGAGTTACCCAAGCCTGCCTGTTTATTGTTCTTGTTTCTTTATGAGAAGTGGTTTTATTTAATTTTAAGATAAATAAAGATTGGTCGTCAGTCCTTAAATCGCGCGTCGTTGGCATGAAGTTAAACATTTCTCAATTTTGTAGCATCGCTGAACACGCCTAAATCCTGTTGCTAATTGCTAGTTGCTAATTGTTGCTGGTGATGTGAAAGGGCGTAGAACACTGTGTGTGTTCATGTTCTTCCTGGAGGAGGTCAACTAAACCGAGTGAACAATTTTAGAATTGACGTAATGTAAATGATGACTTCAACAGGATATCTGGTAAGCTGTATTAAGACACTTGTGATAAACTGAACATGAAAAGATTTAAAGATCAAACAGATTTGTAATTCCTGATTGTGATGTGTTTTATCTCCATCAGATTATCATCAGCTCACTCTGGATCCGAACACAATGAATAGACAACTTGTTCTGTCAGAGAAGAACAGCGTGATAACTCACACCAACAGAGATCAGCCGTATCCTGATCATCCAGACCGATTTCATAATGGGCTTCAGGTGTTGTGTAGAGAGAGTGTGTGTGGACGCTCTTACTGGGAGATTGAGTGGAGTGGACAAGTGTATATAGCAGTGTCATATAAGAGCATCAGCAGGAAGGGACAGTATAATGAGTGTCGGTTCGGATCTAATGATCAGTCGTGGAGTTTGGACTGCTTTGACTACAGTTACTCATTCAGACACAATAACATAGAGACTAAACTCACTGTAAAGTCCATCAGCAGTAGAACAGGAGTGTGTGTGGATCCCAGTGCAGGAACTCTGTCCTTCTACAGCGTCGACAGAGACACAATGATCCTCATACACACAGTCCAGACCACATTCACTCAGCCGCTCTATCCGGGGTTTTGGGTTGGTTCTGTATCATCAGTGAAACTGTGTTGATGAATCAGAATAGATTATACAGATATTCTACCCATAATACTTTGAGCTGCATGATAAATCGGCAACAGTGAAATGTTATCCATGTCAGGTAAGAGTGGGCACAGCCATTTGTCTGGCTTAGGTTGTGATTCACTTCCAGTTAGTTTTAGCTATATAAAACAGCTTGTTATAATAAATGAATAATAAATCCCTTGAAATGAGATATGATGTGTGAAAGATAAGATTTTTATGGACGATCTTTTAGTTAAATATCTGCAATGAGATCACGGCAGTAAGGTTCGCAAATCTGAGAAGAAGGAAGAGAAGGTGCTTGCGGGGACCTCCTGCTGAGACTTAACTTTCCCAACATAGACCGATCTGCCGTGGCCAACAAATTGTGAACAAATTAAAGAAGACTGTAAAAAGTTGTATGATTCGGTTGAATATGAAATGTTTCATTTGCAAGACAAGCTTGAACTGCAAACCGAAGGGTCACTGTTTAAAACCGAATGTGATTTCATGATGTGATGTCTGCTGTTGAGGCCCTGTTCATTCTGCAAGAGACACTTCAACACCTTCTGCCCTGACTGTAAAATGTGAGAGGTCAGGGTGGGTTCTCAACGGCTATTAAAGGGGTGGATACTCTACCCAAAAATGAAAATTCTGTCATGATTTACTCACCCTTAAGTTGCTGGAGTATCCCTTTAATAGAAAAGATGACCAAATAAGCTTGTGTGGTTGTGCTGCATAAAATAAGTATGGAAAGGTTTTTGAATATGTGCTTTTTGCAAGGTTGTGTGCATTAGGGACCAGTCCAGTACGAGTCCAATTATTTACCATTCAAGGGAATGGCTGCACTATAATGACAGCCCATAGCTTTAAGACAGCCATATAACGAGAATAGTAATAAAAAGCTTCATCGCCTTTTTCTCTGAGCCACATTTTTGGGGTGAATACGTGTTCATGTTATGTGTGCCTTTGGATTTTTTGTCTTTGGATTTCTCCTTATCTTTTTAAATAAAGAGAAATCACATTGTGGTGATTCGTAAAACATTTTAAACAAGTCTCAGAGTAATCTTTTCCTATCAATATTTCATAATTTTTTGTAACGATATATTAATTTTTGCAAACGCACTGTGCATTTGAATCCGAGATTGAACTGGTGAGAGGCACTGCTGATGACCCCGAACCAACATCGAACATCTTTCATCTACAGGTAAGGGCAGAGAAGTTCTAGAGACCCAGACTTCAGTAAAATTACAAGTGTGCTATCAAAAAAGTGACTTGAATTGAAGTTGATGTGCTCTTTTAACGGCCACACATGATCATGTCATTGATAGATATGCTTAGATAATGATGACTACTGTATTGGACAGACCCCAAAATAGACCAATCACAGCACATTCTGTTGACATTCAAATACAGTAGTCATCATTAACTAAGCATTATCTATCAATGACTTCATCATGTGTGTGACCCCTCAACTAAAGTGGGGACTAGGTCTTTTGAAACACTGATACTAACTCTTCCGTTCCGCTTCCCATAACAAATCGATTTGCCCCACTCAGTGAAACACCCACTGAGAATCCTGTTGATTGTGTCCTGGTAATTGGTGATTCGATCACACGGAACGTGAAAATAGAGACACCAGCAACCATAGTCACATGTTTGCCGGGAGCCAGAGCGCCTGACATCACAGCAAATTTAAAAGTGCTGGCTAATGCTAATCGTAAATTCTCTAAAATCATTATTCACAAATGATGTTTGACTTCGCCTGTCGGAGATCACCAAAATTAATATTAAAGAGGTGTGTGAACTCGCAAGTACGATGTCAGGCACTGTAATATGCTCTGGCCCCCTTCCTGTTCGCAAGAGTGATGAGATAGTCAGTCGACTGTCCTCACTTAATCGCTGGCTGTCTGAGTGGTGTCCGCAAAATAATGTAGAATTTATAGACAATTGGAAAAGTTTTTGGCACAAGCCTGACCTGTTGAAAAGAGATGGTATTAATCCCTCCTGGGCTGGTGCTGCTCTTTAGGGGTGTAACGGTACACAAAAATCACGGTTCGGTACGTACCTCGGTTTTAAAGTCACGGTTCGGTACGTTTTCGATACAGCAAAAAGAAAGAAATGCCAGAGAAATTTCCTATTTAGAAAAAATATTTTTAAATAAGTGTGAGTTTTCCTAGGTCTTGAAAATTTCAGGTTTATAAATGGGGGTCATCTTTGAAGGATGAACAAATAATGTTTTGGTCATCACATTAAAGATAACATTTAAATATATATATTTATTTATATAATATTTGAATTTTGAAGTGCTGGAAAAAGATGAGTGAAGTACTTGAAAGCATTTCACCATTCCAGCCAAACTGGTTCCAGTTAGTGTTACTATATTAAATCCATGGTGAATGTTGCTGGTCTGTGGACGAAAGTATTACTAGTTCATTCACGGCACAATGTTTCTCCTGGTTTCCATGACGGCGCTGTTTGATCTAATAGAGATCTGCGGTTAATAACGGAGAAATGTGAATGCTTCTCACTAGATCTCGCAGCGATGTTATTACCTCAGTGGCGAATTCAAATGTTTTCTTTACCGGATCTCTTATCGCAGTGTAGTAACAGTGTTGCTTGATCGAGATCAGATCGCGCTGCACAGATGTTGCTGGTCCGAACTGATAAACGATCCGTGAAGCACATAATGAGTAGCGCAGTTTCGTTCTGCTTTCATTACGCTTGCCATTTGATGTTGCGCAACGTTGTGTTGGCCGCGTCAGAACGAATTTTGCCGGCAGGAAAAATGGTCCAAGCAATCGTTCGGTTTGTATGCGTACCGAACCGGAAGCCTCGAACCGAAACGGTTCAATACGAATACATGTACCGTTACACCCCTACTGCTCTTCTCTCTAGTAATATGGCACATCGTCTTAGAACTCAAACACGACAATCTGGGGCTCAGGTCAGGAAGCAGACAGACTGTCTAAACCGACCGTCTGCTAGCGGCCTCGCGTCACCAAGGTCAGATAAATCCCATCACATAGAGGCTCTTTCACCTAGATATCATATAGAGACTGTCTGTTCCCTGAATTTGAATATCCAAAAAACGTCAGATTAAAAATTTAATTAATATTCAACAAATAAAAACAGCCCATTCTCATCCTTTAGCGTCACATAAAACGCTATATGACAAAACGGTGCTATACTACGCACATGGCACCCTTTATCGTTAATATAACACGCAAACCCAAGACGTGATAAATCCTTTAGCGTGAATATGACACGCAGACCCTACCCCACACCTAAACTTAGCCCTCACAGCGCGTGTTATATTAATGATAACGGGTGCCATGTGCGTAGTATAGCGCCGTTTTGTCATATAGCGTTCTATATGACGCTAAAGGATGAGAATGCGTTGAATAAAAAACAGATATAATACAGATGAGCAAATGCTAAAGCTTGGGTTGCTGAACATCAGATCCCTTACTTCAAAATCGCTCATAATTAATGATATGATTTCAGATTATCAGTGTTGGGGAGTAGTTAACATAATGATATGTGCAATTATCGTCCGATATCAATCTTGCCCACAGTTTCTAAGGTTCTAGAGAGAGTAGTGTACAATAGGCTATATGGCTACCTTGATAAATTTAATATAATTGCTTCTTCTCAATATGGTTTTAGGAAGAAAAGAACCACATGTATGGCGGTACTGGATCTGATTGAAAAGATAAATGATGCCATTGATAAAGGTGAGAGTGGTATTGGTGTTTTTTTAGATTTATCTAAGGCGTTTGACACTATTGATTTCGACATCTTATTAAAAAAATTACACCACTATGGAATTAGAGGATTAGCTCTTAGCTGGTTCAGAAGTTATCTATTTGGTAGACAGCAATATGTGAGTATTAATGAGCAAATTTCAATAAGTAAACCCATTAAATGTGGAGTTCCCCAGGGATCCAATTTGGGCCCTCTTCTTTTTTTAATTTATATAAATGACTTTGGCAATTCCACAATGGCTCTACACAAGGTCTTATTTGCTGATGACACAAATCTATTTATGTCGCATAAGAATCCAGACGAAATGGTAGAGACAATAAATAGAGATTTACGAGATGTTGCTATTTGGTTTCGGTGCAATAAATTATCTCTTAACATAAACAAGACTAACTATATTGTGTTTCATTCCAAACAAAATCAATTGGTAAATAAAGATGTCTGTCTTAAAATAAATGAACAAATTATTGAAAGAGTAAACACCATTAAATTTCTCGGAGTCTTTATTGATGAATGTCTACAATTCAAATGTCATATTGATCAGTTAATAACGAAATTATCAAAATATGTTGGACTATTTTTCAAAGTAAGACATTTTCTCCCTCAGTCAGCACTTGTTACCTTATATAAAACCTTGTTTGAGTCCCATTTAAATTATTGCAATGTCATATGGTGTAACACTTTTACTAGCTACCTGAAAAAAATACAGTCTTTACAGAAAAAAATTATACAGGTAATGACATGGTCTGAGCCAAATACCCCCTCCCGTCTATTGTATCATCGCCTGGGTCTATTAAGACTTACAGAATACAATTCTTTTCACAATGCTTGTATGATGTTTCAAGTTGTTCATAAGCTAAATGACCGATTGTGTGAGCTTGTTCCAATCAGTCGACCCCAGCATACATATCACACAAGGGAAAAAGAGTGCATTACTGGTAAAATAAGACGTTTGAAATGTACGAGCCTGAGTGTGGTCTGTAGAGGACCACAGATTTGGAACAAGCTTGAAGAAAATCTTAAATTGGTGCATTCTATCTCTGTCTTCAAAAAAAATCTGAAGGAAAATTTGCTTATAACATATACTTTAGGATCATTTTGGAAGTACTATATCCGTGTGGGGATCAATCGTTTGTTTGTCTGTAGTGCTTGTGTATTGTTGTATCTATATTTATTTGTTTTATGGTGTTAGTTTTTTGTTTAATGTTACATGTTGTATGTAGATATTGGGCCCCCTCTTAAAAGCTTTATTAGCTTCTCTGGGGTTACCCCTTTTCACACAATAATCTTCCTGTTACTATTGTAATATTGTATTTAAAAAATGAAGATGTATGTGTGAAATAAATAAATAAATAAAAAACTACAAGTAGTGACGCTACTAACTTAACTACATTTTTCAGTAGCTTGGCAGTAGCTCAGTTGCTTTTTAAACAGTGTAGCTTTTCCAGTAGCTAATATTTGCAGTAAGTAGCGGTGTAGCGCGAGCAAAAGCTACATTGCATTTTGTCGAGCCTGCGCGAATCAGTAGGCGTTTCTCAATACCAAGTACGCAGACTTCGGACTTGCGTCCTTGGTAGTCCAGACTTGCAAGTTTGACTCCGGAGAACGAACTCCCGAGGATGCGAGGACGCAAGTCCGGTTTTTCTGCAAATGGAACAGAGCGTACTTGATCGCGTCACTCAGCACGCTCTACTCTATATTTTAGGCAACAATAAAACGAAATTTGCTACAACTCTGCATCTTTTTGTCAACAATAAAACGAAATATGTTATAAAACACCCCTCTGACTCTTTTCATTAACAAAAAACAACATAGCCTATTAGCCTAATGGCCATGTGGTTCAGGCAACGCGATTCTCTTCACTGCATATATTTATAACAAAATGAACATTATCTTTTTGTTTTCATTTTAAAAATATGAAACATTGATTTTTATTGACATTTATCAAACAGAGACAGGGTTATGTCATTTTATTTTATTGTTCATATAGTGAAGATAATATAAAAAAAGTTGTTGACATGAAACCTCAAAAACTATTTTTTTTTTTTTTTTTGCGCCATGGAACAAACTATAGTTTAATGAGACCAAAGATAGACTTATACACAAGACGAATTATACGTCAAGGTTTATCCACTAGACTAGAGAGATCAGAGCCGGCGGCAAACGTCAGAAGCACTAGCCGAGGATAAGCTTTCCAGTCGGGGTTGATATCGCTGAGTGTCCGCTGAAGGCTTGGATGTCAGAACTCCGAAAACGTCAGATGGATTTTACAGATAGGCGCTATCTTTATAAATAAACTACAGATTTGAGATTTAAACAACCACATTCTCGCCTGAAACACTCTTAAAATAACATTTCATGACTCAATAACAGTAGTATTTTGATATTTCGTGGATTTTCTCCTCTCTTATTGACGCTTGCTGGTTGGTGCGAGGTGCATTCTGGGTTACCTGGCTATCTCAAGTCCACACAAGTCACCTCTCGATGCATCCTCGGTAAACGGGGCGGATCAAGAACACATCCGGGGATTTGAAGTGGACTTGGCTAGATGCGAACTTTGAATTGGAACAGTACTTCGGCAGCGACTGATGACGTTTCACAAGTCCACAAGAACACAAGTACAGACAAGTACGCATATTGAGAAACGGCTAGTGTCATGGAAGGATATTCTTCTTCTTGTTAGATTACAAACTAATTTTTTGCCATTACCGCCACCTGTTGTTTAATCACGCATCTTGCAGCTAACGGTTCACTGACGTAAAGAAGTGGGTTGACACACCCCATGATGGAGCAAGACGTGCCGGTGTTACGGATTAAATGGTGACCGTGTTAACTGGTGACCAACTTCCTGTTCAGATCACCCGCTGCAGATGTGTGCAGATCGTAGATTCGTAGGAGCAGATTCGTCGATTCTGAAAGCACAAACTGACGCGACATGAAGCTGTCTAATAAAAACGCAGACTTGCTCTTTACATGCCTTTCGTATTCTTGTAAAGATGACAAAAGTATTGCTATGAACTCAAAGAAATAACCATCTTTCTACGGGTTTCGAACGCGCGCAGAACACCGTGACAAACATGTTAAGCTTTCTCAGTGCTAGCTACCTGTTTAATACAGTCTCGGCGTCACTTTATGCAGCTGTATGAATCAAAACATTGTGTCCGTGTTAACTTGTGACCCCTGCGTGTTTCTTACTTCAAAAACTCATCATGTCGCTATTTTACACATTTTATAGCTGGTGTATGATTTCAAAGCACATAGCACTCTGTAGTCCGACGATCACGATGGAACATAATTGAGGCTAACTCACTAACGTTACAGTTGTATACAACTGCAATGGTTAAACTGGTTATTAATGAAAACATGGTTCTGTGTCGTCAGATGTCTCAGGTGATGAATATAATAACGTTTTTTTTTTTTTGACTTTATTACTTTGTCGTTGTAATCCTGAATGAAATGTAAATAACACATTGTAGATGCTTATAAAGATTACATTGTAAAGGTGAGTTATCTTGTCATTACAGCAGTTTTTGGAATGTTAACTTTATTGTCAGGTAAACGTGCTATTATTGTATGTAAACAATTTAAAAATGTGTACAATTGTTAACAAGCATTTATTAAAGTACCTTTTTTTTTGGACACTCCATCTAGGTCAAACAGTCTACTTTGTTTCACGGACACACCTGTATTACAGTTTGCATACTCTTATTTTTTCCTTGCCAAAACAAAAATTATTTATTTTGTTATAAGGGGAAAAACCCCGATTATATAAGCTAACTATCAAAATATAACAAATCCCAACTGAAAATGGAAATCAGTCTGTCAAAACAGGTGCTCGTCTGATTATGACCATATAGGCTACTCAATCAAAGCACAATGTTGTGGAATTAAAAAAAAAGTAATGGCATTATGACAAACGCAGTGTCTGTCATTATGTTTCAGTGTTTGTCATTATGTTTATTTCAGAAAACAATATGAAATCCATAGTTTTTTGTCTCCTTTCTTTCACCCCTAATTGCTTGTTGACTATTTAATGTATGCAGCTTTACATCATACTATCTACAAGTGCATGAGTCATTACCTGAATCTACAGTCCGAACCTGCTTTTTGTGAGTGTCAGAGTGTTGATAGGGCCCATATGGGTGTTGACGGTGCCCCCTTAGTTTGTGCCCTACACTGACCGCATATTCTGCATGTGGGAAAAGTGGTACTGGAGTCGGTGCAGTAAAAGCTGTACATGAAGCTTTGAGTTAAATGGAAACATAACATTGCTGCCTTTGATCAACAACAAATCTAAACTAAATGGCCTGTGGAAGCTATTTCCCACCAGGAATAAAACATTATTAATTGTGAGTTTTTACACTAAATTCAGACTTTTCCTGTCTGCTAAAAGAAAAACACCTGACAAAAGGCAGAATGTGACATATAAATAGAAATTGACCGAAAAACAGTCTGAAATCTGAGAGAAATGTACAATTACCCTTTTATATGTTCAGTTCAATAAAGAACCTTTCATAGGTTCCACATAAGGGGGGAAAACATAATGATGCAGTCTGGCACACATCCTTACTCCTGCCCTGTTCTTATGCCTTCTCCTGGTCCATCTATGACTCTCCTTCTTAACCTCCTCTTGTCTCTTACTCAGATGTTTCTCTCTCTGCTTCTCTGTGTTGAACATCCACGCTTATCAGAAGCAATTCAGACACTCTGTGTGTGTGTGTGTGTGTGTGTGTGTGTGTGTGGGTGTGTGTGTGGCCAAGTAATGTGAAGAACTTCAACACCTGACTATGTGTCCGACTGAGAGTGGGATCAGCTATTTCTCAATATTTCACTCATTTGTTATCTAAAACTACTTATCTGGTGTCTCAGTAATGTAATTTCCCCCCAGTACTTCTAAGCACCTGTTGTTGCTAAAGTATAGAGGCTTTGTAATATATTGACGGTCTTGAAAATAGCTATGAATTTCTGACATGCTGTATTTAAGTGGTGTAAAACACATTTTTAACATTTTAGAAACTGGTTAAATCACTGAATTTTCAGTCAAAACAACATTAACTCTGTTAAGGGTGCAGCACTTGAAAGATGTAAATGACTATGTTAAAAGATCATAGTGGTTTGATTATAACTTTACAAAAAAGCCACACTGGACAGTAATGAAACAGTGGTAATGTACATAAGGAAGGACGCCTCATAATAAAAGTATGTTGTGATGTAGCGGTACATTGTTAGGGGTATTCTTACATGTATAATACAAATATTTTACACCATGAAAAATGTGTAATAATTATGAGTGAGTGACAACTTCCACGGGAGTTATTCCCCATGCAAACCTTAAACCACTGGAAATGGTTTCTGCATTTTTGAGAGTTTTGCTGTAAGAAAATATATACAGCTGGTCATTTTACAGGTGATTGCATTATAACATTGCTGCCAGTAAAACTTTTTTTTTTTTTTGCTAACACAAGCACTGGCTAACAAATTCCCAGTGAAATCATTGCTCACAGGTGCTATAAATCTGGGAAGACATTTAGCACTTTCAAGGCAATGTGCCTGTGTTAAGTTCTGCCAAATGTTATACCTAAAATATGTAATTTATGTCTCCAAATATATTTCATATGAACAATCAAAATGCTGCCGACACATATTAAGGAAAACACCATTATCATGACCTTCAATGATTGTAGTGGGAATTGGCAATTTGGGTTGTGCTTGTATTCAAAACTATGATGTTATCAGCATGTAAATCTGTAATGAGACATGATGTGAGACACTGACAAAGACATTGAGGACCAATACAAATATAATATTCTCAAACATAAAAAAATATACTGTAAAAATATAAAGTATATTGTATTGAAATGTACCGCAACCTATTATTATTACTATTGTTATTACTGCAAGGTAAATGTCGGTTCTTTGTAGTGCCATCTATATTCAATGCAAACTAAATAAAGCCTATGTTACACACTTAATGTCAACCACATCCCTGAGTTTCAACATTTCATTAAATCCTCTGTCAGGCTGTCATTAAATCTGACTGCCTTACTACACTTTAATGACATGTTACAATCCTACAAAAAGTGTTAGTTTGTTCAAATAGGCCTTGCAAACCTTTACTAGTTTCTTGTCTTCAAATCAGCTGTCTAATACTTGCCAAGATACTAATCATTAAGGAGATGCATTCTTGTTACAATCATTAAGTTGGCAGTTTGACTATGCACATAATAGCTAATTACCACCTGCAGATGCTCCATATTATCAACATATACTTGATAAATGTGAAGAGTTGTGATTTAATGAGAGGACATATGCAGTGCTGATAGTGAGTTGATTGAAGGACAGGCATGTAGATTTACAGTGTACTATAACATATAAATGGAAAATATGGCCATTGCTTAATAAAGGGGTAATACAGATCAGTGGTTCTCAATTGTGGCCCTGGGGACCCACAGCTGTGCATATTTTATATGTCTCCTTTATCTGAAACACCCAATTCAGTAACTTATCTTTACTAACGAGATGATGATGTGAATCGGGTGTGTTAGATGAGGGAGACACAGAAACTATGCAGAGCTGTGGCTCCTCAGGACCACGATTGAACCAGTGCTTTAGATGGACCCTGTAAAGGTGAGGGAGCTAAAAAATGTTCTTCTTCATGGACCATATCCTCCTGGATGTTCCAAAAAGGAGAAGTTCATTATTAAAAGAAGAGCTGAAAGCTATCTAATGAAAGGTAAGCAATAATAGAGAAAGGAAATTGGTATTCTAGTGACACAAGCACAGGAAGTTACCTGAGCCTTTGTGTTATCCACATTAGATGGCCTGCTTCACTATATATGCCACAGGCGCAAGCGAGGCAAACATTTGGCAAAAGTGGTGACGTCACCAGAGGAGGCAAATTCTGCTTTTGTTAACCTTCATGCCAGTGATCAGGGGGTCATTGTGGCATGGAGAAAACACTTGAAGCAATCAGCAGCAGATTATACTGGCCTGGATTGGAGAAAGACATCCGCAAATGGGTGAGTTTTATTCCAGTTTAATCATTTTTATTTTCGTTACACTTTATTTGCATTTGTCCGTGTTAAAGTGAAATTAAAGATTGAAGTACTGAGTAATATTAATTAACCACATGTACTTACTGGGGGGTTTTTGAATGGATCAGGATTTGGTTGAGGGTTAATTGCATGTAATTCTGCTTGATTTATAGTTACTACTATAGGAGATACATGTAAGGTGTGTTTTTAAGTGATCAGGTTCATTAATGACATAATTTTCATTTTTGGGTGAACTAACTAAAGCCATTATTCCAGATCTACAACCTGCCACTCTTTGTTTTGTTCTTTGATTGTGTATTTTTGAAGCACTACAAAATAAAACTGATCTGAACCTGAAAATATTATTCTGTTTTTAACAAAAGCCTAGTATACTTATTATCATTACTGAAATAATCAACCTCATATCCATAACTTGTGTATCATCACCACAACAGAAGTTCATTAAATGATAATTTAATTAATACAAAAATATTAGTTTGGTTATAAATGTATGCACAGAATCTACACATTATGTGTCAGGGTGTGGTTCAGGCAGAGGAACGAGGAGTCCGGAATATCGGTAAAGATTACTTTAAATATACAAAACACAGGCTGGAAGACAGGAATACGGGCACCACACAGGCTAACATCAAACATTGACCGACAAAGACTGACTGAATGAGGGAGAACTAAATACAAGCAGGAATCAGAAATAATGAGGTGAGAACAGGTGACACAGATGATAAAGACGAGGAACAGGTGGCTGATGAGGGAGTGAGTTCAGGAGTGGAGACAAGAGGATCCTGGGAAGTGTAGTGCTGATGACAAGACAGACTGGTGCAGACGGAGGACTGTGACATTATGATCTTTCAGGTCATATCATTGTGAAAATATATTTCCATTGAATTATATAAAAATTGTAGATTGTAAATTGTAGGAGCAAGGTGTTGCAGGAAATGAGAGAAATCACACAAAAAAACTTAATTTAAAAATAAATATTATTTCAGAGTTAAGTAAATGTGCATGACTGTTAATAACCCATTTTTAAAGATATGTGAAAATGTTTGCTATTCTAACAGTGTTGATGTTTTCAGACTGTTGCGTTAATGAGATTTTTTAGGACAGGTTTTGGAAATTATGTTTAAAAAAGTCTTAAATTGTAAGTAAATGTTATTAAAGTAATGTTCATGAATCCTCCAGACTTTGTTTGTAATGTCTGAAAACATCTGTGAAATATTTAAAGCAAGTTTAAGTGTGAATCCCCCACTCATACAGCACAGTAGTATTTCCCTCAGGACACAGTCGTACGACCACAGTCCACCGTGAACGGCTCAAACAGTTCATCTGAACACCAGTAGTGTGTGTGTGAAACTGGATTCAGCCCTAGCACTGATCTGATCAAGTGCTTCAGTGTGTACTTCAGCTTTGCAGTGTCAGTGTGAACGGATGAAATGAAACGAGCTCTTGCCAGTAGAAGTTCCAGTCGTCGCTGTCCGTCACCTGGATCCATCCTCTCTTCTCAAAGTTATTGATCAGCACCGATTTCTCCATGTCCGTCACCCACTTCACCTTCCCAGCCATCACACACACACACACACACACTCCTGAGAAACACACACCACCTCCGTCAGCTCTAAACACTCATAGCAGCTCAATCACTGTCAGATTATTAATGGGGTTCGGCTAAACAAATATAATAAAACAGAAATAATACTTTGGTAACACTTTACAATAAGATCTCGTTAGAAAACATCACTTTTAATAAGTTTAAAACACAACTGTTCAATAATGGTCCATTAAAGGAGAACTCCGGCGAACAATGAACATTTGGTCTAATAAAACATCGGTACATAGTCAGCCGTTCTCTGAGATTTGTTTTCATGATAATCGAATGTAAAGAGTTTTATCTCTAAAAACTGTTTAGCGTATAACGCTAGCAATGGGGGCATTGACTAAGTAAAAAGAAATCGCTAGTTTATACCACTAACAAGGCTCAAAATAGCCCCACACTAACGCAGTAACATAATGAGGCTCCATACATGCAAAACGAAGCATTGAGAACTTTGTAAGTGTACAGACCGTTTAATAAGAAGATACTTTATGAAGACAGTTCACTTCGCGTATACAGACAGGAGCCATCTTAAAAAATAGTCTCGATAAGTCAAACCACAATCGTCGTGCTGAGTGATCTGAGCTGTATGAAGTTCAGCGAACTTCTGACGGCGTTCGGGGATCGACTTATCGAGACTATTTTTTAAGATGGCTCCTGTCTGTATACGCGAAGTGAACTGTCTTCATAAAGTATCTTCTTATTAAACGGTCTGTACACTTACAAAGTTCTCAATGCTTCGTTTTGCATGTATGGAGCCTCATTATGTTACTGTGTTAGTGTGGGGCTATTTTGAGCCTTGTTAGTGGTATAAACTAGCGATTTCTTTTTACTTAGTCAATGCCCCCATTGCTAGCGTTATACGCTAAACAGTTTTTAGAGATAAAACTCTTTACATTCGATTATCATGAAAACAAATCTCAGAGAACGGTTGACTATGTACCGATGTTTTATTAGACCGAAGGTTCATTGTTCGCCGGAGTTCTCCTTTAAATAATGTTAACAGAAGCAACTGTTGATTTAATAATGTATTAACAAATGACATAAATAACATAAAGATGAACAGATGTACTGCTCATTGTTAGTTCATGTTAACTAATGAAAACTCACTGTAAAGTTTTACCAATATCATAAATACTTTGATTAGATATTTCTATAATTACACTTAGTTTGTCATTAAAACACACACTCATGTGTGTCACATTATCATTCAGTGATGTGTTTGCTAATCTATCAGATGTTCATGTGTGTTTAGAGGAAGATTTCTGTGTCGAAGTGCTAAAACAGATTCTTATTGAACACAGATGATATAAACTACAGGCGCTGCTCGTGCGTCTCATTATAAACTGACAGACTACAGATCATATAATCAATAAAACACGGAGGACTGAACTCACAATCACAGCTGTCAGTCCGTGCAGCGATCAGTTCATGCTGGATGTTGCTGGAGAAATGAGCTTTCCTTCAGAAGAGGAGCATCACAACAGCAGCAGCGGCTCATCCATCACAACGGCTCGTCACTTCCGCCTGGACACGTCATTTCCGCAAC
>NW_024121189.1:79134-105586 GCF_016745375.1 Pimephales promelas
ACACACTACACAACCCTCACTGAGATAACACACACTGACACTCAGAACACACTGAGAGTAACACACTACACAACCCTCACTGAGATAACACACACTGACACTCAGAACACACTGAGAGTAACAACACTACACAACCCTCACTGAGATAACACACACTGACACTCAGAACACACTGAGAGTAACACACTACACAACCCTCACTGAGATAACACACACTGACACTCAGAACACACTGAGAGTAACACACTACACAACCCTCACTGAGATAACACACACTGACACTCAGAACACACTGAGAGTAACACACTACACAACCCTCACTGAGATAACACACACTGACACTCAGAACACACTGAGAGTAACACACTACACAACCCTCACTGAGATAACACACACTGACACTCAGAACACACTGAGAGTAACACACTACACAACCCTCACTGAGATAACACACACTGACACTCAGAACACACTGAGAGTAACACACTACACAACCCTCACTGAGATAACACACACTGACACTCAGAACACACTGAGAGTAACACACTACACAACCCTCACTGAGATAACACACACTGACACTCAGAACACACTGAGAGTAACACACTACACAACCCTCACTGAGATAACACACACTGACACTCAGAACACACTGAGAGTAACACACTACACAACCCTCACTGAGATAACACACACTGACACTCAGAACACACTGAGAGTAACACACTACACAACCCTCACTGAGATAACACACACTGACACTCAGAACACACTGAGAGTAACACACTACACAACCCTCACTGAGATAACACACACTGACACTCAGAACACACTGAGAGTAACACACTACACAACCCTCACTGAGATAACACACACTGACACTCAGAACACACTGAGAGTAACACACTACACAACCCTCACTGAGATAACACACACTGACACTCAGAACACACTGAGAGTAACACACTACACAACCCTCACTGAGATAACACACACTGACACTCAGAACACACTGAGAGTAACACACTACACAACCCTCACTGAGATAACACACACTGACACTCAGAACACACTGAGAGTAACACACTACACAACCCTCACTGAGATAACACACACTGACACTCAGAACACACTGAGAGTAACACACTACACAACCCTCACTGAGATAACACACACTGACACTCAGAACACACTGAGAGTAACACACTACACAACCCTCACTGAGATAACACACACTGACACTCAGAACACACTGAGAGTAACACACTACACAACCCTCACTGAGATAACACACACTGACACTCAGAACACACTGAGAGTAACACACTACACAACCCTCACTGAGATAACACACACTGACACTCAGAACACACTGAGAGTAACACACTACACAACCCTCACTGAGATAACACACACTGACACTCAGAACACACTGAGAGTAACACACTACACAACCCTCACTGAGATAACACACACTGACACTCAGAACACACTGAGAGTAACACACTACACAACCCTCACTGAGATAACACACACTGACACTCAGAACACACTGAGAGTAACACACTACACAACCCTCACTGAGATAACACACACTGACACTCAGAACACACTGAGAGTAACACACTACACAACCCTCACTGAGATAACACACACTGACACTCAGAACACACTGAGAGTAACACACTACACAACCCTCACTGAGATAACACACACTGACACTCAGAACACACTGAGAGTAAAACACTACACAACCCTCACTGAGATAACACACACTGACACTCAGAACACACTGAGAGTAACACACTACACAACCCTCACTGAGATAACACACACTGACACTCAGAACACACTGAGAGTAACACACTACACAACCCTCACTGAGATAACACACACTGACACTCAGAACACACTGAGAGTAACACACTACACAACCCTCACTGAGATAACACACACTGACACTCAGAACACACTGAGAGTAACACACTACACAACCCTCACTGAGATAACACACACTGACACTCAGAACACACTGAGAGTAACACACTACACAACCCTCACTGAGATAACACACACTGACACTCAGAACACACTGAGAGTAACACACTACACAACCCTCACTGAGATAACACACACTGACACTCAGAACACACTGAGAGTAACACACTACACAACCCTCACTGAGATAACACACACTGACACTCAGAACACACTGAGAGGAACACACTACACAACCCTCACTGAGATAACACACACTGACACTCAGAACACACTGAGAGTAACACACTACACAACCCTCACTGAGATAACACACACTGACACTCAGAACACACTGAGAGGAACACACTACACAACCCTCACTGAGATAACACACACTGACACTCAGAACACACTGAGAGTAACACACTACACAACCCTCACTGAGATAACACACACTGACACTCAGAACACACTGAGAGTAACACACTACACAACCCTCACTGAGATAACACACACTGACACTCAGAACACACTGAGAGTAACACACTACACAACCCTCACTGAGATAACACACACTGACACTCAGAACACACTGAGAGTAACACACTACACAACCCTCACTGAGATAACACACACACTGACACTCAGAACACACTGAGAGTAACACACTACACAACCCTCACTGAGATAACACACACTGACACTCAGAACACACTGAGAGTAACAACACTACACAACCCTCACTGAGATAACACACACTGACACTCAGAACACACTGAGAGTAACACACTACACAACCCTCACTGAGATAACACACACTGACACTCAGAACACACTGAGAGTAACACACTACACAACCCTCACTGAGATAACACACACTGACACTCAGAACACACTGAGAGTAACACACTACACAACCCTCACTGAGATAACACACACTGACACTCAGAACACACTGAGAGTAACACACTACACAACCCTCACTGAGATAACACACACTGACACTCAGAACACACTGAGAGTAACACACTACACAACCCTCACTGAGATAACACACACTGACACTCAGAACACACTGAGAGTAACACACTACACAACCCTCACTGAGATAACACACACTGACACTCAGAACACACTGAGAGTAACACACTACACAACCCTCACTGAGATAACACACACTGACACTCAGAACACACTGAGAGTAACACACTACACAACCCTCACTGAGATAACACACACTGACACTCAGAACACACTGAGAGTAACACACTACACAACCCTCACTGAGATAACACACACTGACACTCAGAACACACTGAGAGTAACACACTACACAACCCTCACTGAGATAACACACACTGACACTCAGAACACACTGAGAGTAACAACACTACACAACCCTCACTGAGATAACACACACTGACACTCAGAACACACTGAGAGTAACACACTACACAACCCTCACTGAGATAACACACACTGACACTCAGAACACACTGAGAGTAACACACTACACAACCCTCACTGAGATAACACACACTGACACTCAGAACACACTGAGAGTAACACACTACACAACCCTCACTGAGATAACACACACTGACACTCAGAACACACTGAGAGTAACACACTACACAACCCTCACTGAGATAACACACACTGACACTCAGAACACACTGAGAGTAACACACTACACAACTCTCACTGAGATAACACACACTGACACTCAGAACACACTGAGAGTAACACACTACACAACTCTCACTGAGATAACACACACTGACACTCAGAACACACTGAGAGTAACACACTACACAACCCTCACTGAGATAACACACACTGACACTCAGAACACACTGAGAGTAACAACACTACACAACCCTCACTGAGATAACACACACTGACACTCAGAACACACTGAGAGGAACACACTACACAACCCTCACTGAGATAACACACACTGACACTCAGAACACACTGAGAGTAACACACTACACAACTCTCACTGAGATAACACACACTGACACTCAGAACACACTGAGAGTAACACACTACACAACCCTCACTGAGATAACACACACTGACACTCAGAACACACTGAGAGGAACACACTACACAACCCTCACTGAGATAACACACACTGACACTCAGAACACACTGAGAGTAACACACTACACAACCCTCACTGAGATAACACACACTGACACTCAGAACACACTGAGAGTAACACACTACACAACCCTCACTGAGATAACACACACTGACACTCAGAACACACTGAGAGTAACAACACTACACAACCCTCACTGAGATAACACACACTGACACTCAGAACACACTGAGAGTAACACACTACACAACCCTCACTGAGATAACACACACTGACACTCAGAACACACTGAGAGGAAAACACTACACAACCCTCACTGAGATAACACACACACTGACACTCAGAACACACTGAGAGTAACAACACTACACAACCCTCACTGAGATAACACACACTGACACTCAGAACACACTGAGAGTAACACACTACACAACCCTCACTGAGATAACACACACTGACACTCAGAACACACTGAGAGTAACACACTACACAACCCTCACTGAGATAACACACACTGACACTCAGAACACACTGAGAGTAACAACACTACACAACCCTCACTGAGATAACACACACTGACACTCAGAACACACTGAGAGTAACACACTACACAACCCTCACTGAGATAACACACACTGACACTCAGAACACACTGAGAGGAAAACACTACACAACCCTCACTGAGATAACACACACACTGACACTCAGAACACACTGAGAGTAACATACTACACAACCCTCACTGAGATAACACACACTGACACTCAGAACACACTGAGAGTAACACACTACACAACCCTCACTGAGATAACACACACTGACACTCAGAACACACTGAGAGTAACACACTACACAACCCTCACTGAGATAACACACACTGACACTCAGAACACACTGAGAGGAAAACACTACACAACCCTCACTGAGATAACACACACTGACACTCAGAACACACTGAGAGTAACACACTACACAACCCTCACTGAGATAACACACACACTGACACTCAGAACACACTGAGAGGAAAACACTACACAACCCTCACTGAGATAACACACACACTGACACTCAGAACACACTGAGAGTAACAACACTACACAACCCTCACTGAGATAACACACACTGACACTCAGAACACACTGAGAGTAACACACTACACAACCCTCACTGAGATAACACACACTGACACTCAGAACACACTGAGAGTAACAACACTACACAACCCTCACTGAGATAACACACACTGACACTCAGAACACACTGAGAGTAACACACTACACAACCCTCACTGAGATAACACACACTGACACTCAGAACACACTGAGAGTAACAACACTACACAACCCTCACTGAGATAACACACACTGACACTCAGAACACACTGAGAGTAACACACTACACAACCCTCACTGAGATAACACACACTGACACTCAGAACACACTGAGAGTAACACACTACACAACCCTCACTGAGATAACACACACTGACACTCAGAACACACTGAGAGTAACAACACTACACAACCCTCACTGAGATAACACACACTGACACTCAGAACACACTGAGAGTAACACACTACACAACCCTCACTGAGATAACACACACTGACACTCAGAACACACTGAGAGGAAAACACTACACAACCCTCACTGAGATAACACACACACTGACACTCAGAACACACTGAGAGTAACAACACTACACAACCCTCACTGAGATAACACACACTGACACTCAGAACACACTGAGAGTAACACACTACACAACCCTCACTGAGATAACACACACTGACACTCAGAACACACTGAGAGTAACAACACTACACAACCCTCACTGAGATAACACACACTGACACTCAGAACACACTGAGAGTAACACACTACACAACCCTCACTGAGATAACACACACTGACACTCAGAACACACTGAGAGGAAAACACTACACAACCCTCACTGAGATAACACACACACTGACACTCAGAACACACTGAGAGTAACAACACTACACAACCCTCACTGAGATAACACACACTGACACTCAGAACACACTGAGAGTAACACACTACACAACCCTCACTGAGATAACACACACTGACACTCAGAACACACTGAGAGTAACAACACTACACAACCCTCACTGAGATAACACACACTGACACTCAGAACACACTGAGAGGAAAAAGTTTAAATATTATTATTTTAATGATATTCATGTGCAATGGGGAGAGTAATACAATATTTTCCTATGAACCACATCGTGTTTTTACACACAAAAGTTACATTCAGTTAAATTATGTTAAATTAACAGTAATGTTTTGACAGCTGGTAGCTTTATTATAGTAGCTTTACCTGTCGAAGTTTATAGTTTGAATCCATCTCCCATGCATTTTTGTTTGTTAGCATCTTTTATCCACTCTAGTTCACTGTCTGTTATTTTTTGTAAGTGTAGACAAAGCTTTCATGCAATATCTGGGTGCTTGATGTGTGAAAAATCATTCGATAAAGGCATATGCAAAGGAAGTGCATTCAAACTCGCTTCAGCGCGTTTATGTGAGAGGCGCGCGCACGCGAAGGGGCGTGCGATTTGTCCGCGAGTCGGAATTCGGTACAACACCTGTTTTAATACCACAAAGACTCGTGTTTTTCTTTTTCACTACGCTGAACGGTTGGTTAAGTAAGCGAGTGCCATTGAGGGAAGCAGTGACCGGAAGTGTTCCAGCCCACCACAGACAAACCGGAAATTACATTTCCGTTGTCATGCAACTAGCGAATTGAAAATTAGCAGTTTGCTTCAATAGTCTAGTATTACAGAAATGAGAAAAAAAGGTAGAAACTAAAGGTACACACTGTAATACTGTAATCCTGCCTCTCTCCAGCATTCGGCCACAAGTGTTCGGCCGTTCAGCTGAAATTGTTTGAACATCAGCAGTGTGTGAAAGGCACAAGGCTGAAATCTATTCTGTTTTGAATGTGTGGTTCACAGTTTTGACAGCAGTGTGTTAGCATTTGAACAAAGTGCTGTAAATCCACAGTGTTGTGCAGGTTGTGTTTAAAGTCATGGGATAAGTGTGTAGAGTTTTGAAAACTGTGTTCAAGCACTGAAAAACGATCTAGAGTTTGGTCCACATGAACTGCTGCTGTGCAGACTGTAGTTAGAGTTTAGCACATGTAGCTCCAGTTGTGCTCACTGTCATTTAGCAATCGAAAAAAAATTTAAATTAAATTAAATTCAGAAAACTTTATTGTCATGACAATTACATTTAGTAAATATTACAACAATATTTTATATATTCATGGTTAGATATCGCTTCTAAATCAAGTATTATTAGCATCACTAAATCATGTAACAACTGAACTTAGACTGAACATTATACACGTGTGTGTGTGTGTGTGTGTGTGTGTGTGTGCGTGTGTGTGCATGTTGTGGGCTGTGTGTGTGTGTGTGTGTGTGTGTGTGTGTGTGTTTTGGGCTGTGAGTGTGTGTGTGTGTGTGTGTGTGTTTTGGGCTGTGAATGTGTGAGTGTGTGTGTGTTTGGGCTGTGAGTGAGTGTGTGTTTATTAGATGTTTGCTTGTTTCTGGTCGTCCCTCAGGAGATGCTACAAATCTCGCTGCATTAATGGATCATTCGTCTTCTTCACCAAGAATGAAAGTTTTTGTGTTGTATTAAATTGGGGAAATATGTTATTAATATTTGGGGTAATAGTGGTCTCTGATGCGTTTATATTTCTGAGAGGAAGTGCAGCTCGGCCTCCGTCACTCCCAGAATGCAGTGCGAGAAGAGTCTGAACATCATCAGTGTTTTCCTGAGTTTCACATCACTAAATATGCTTTCACACACACACACACACACACACACACACACACTCAGTTCATGACCAAGATGGCTCCTGTATGTTTGTCTTGCCGTCTGTTGCTCTGGTGTCTTCTTCTCTGGTTGTCTGCTGTGTCTCTAACCTGCTGTACGCGTCTAGTCTACACCCGTCAAGCTCTCCTAGACATCCGCATCTCTGTTGTGGACTCATTCACAAACTCTCACACCTTGGACGTTGACTTCCCCTTCTACAAATCGTACGAGTCTCTCCGCACGGTATCCGCCGGTGGCCGCTCAACACCTCGCGGAGAAAGCGAAGGAGGAAACGAGGAATCCGCGGAGGATACAGCAAATCTGAGGGTGAAACTGAGGGCTAATTTACGAGCTGGTGACGGTCTCGGTGCGGCTCTGCTGTATTCCACTTTCAAAGGAGAAAACATGAGGCCCATCAGCTTTTTCAGAGCATTTCTCTAGCTTCAGTCGCTTCTCATCCACTTAAATGATATTAAGCCTTAAAGTTCTCCATAATTAAGGGTGTGGACACAACAGTGACAGGGAACCGCTGCTGTCACTACTAGTGTTTAGGTGTGTTCGACAGCCGCAGTCCTCCGGGGTACTCTCGAATCGCTCGCGTACATTGATGGCATATGTCATAATCATGTGGCGTCAGCGCTGTCTCAAGTCAGACAAAATTTCTAGCCGGCATGCACTGCTCAAGTCAGCTACCGATCGGTCTGTGCAGCCGAACCAGCTTTTGTCTGTTAGAGTCACTTCAGCTAATCCTGTAACTCAACAACACAAATGTATCCACTAACCATTCAGAAACGTCCAGGTGCATCTAAAAGTGCAACCTCTTCCCAAGTCTTTCTGTAAGGCTGCACTCCGCTACTGGTTTTTCAGAGATTTTGGATGAGTGAAATCATTGCTGTGTTTTGTTATTGCCGGTTTATCTGACCCTCATGTAAAGGATTGACCCTCTTCTGAACGGAGGCGGGGAGCAGCAGCTCAATTGCATTTAAAGGGAAACACAAAAAAGTTTTTGAGTTTTTGTCACAGTTCTCTTGCCTCCCAAGTCTTTCTGGTAGAAATGGGAGCTCTAGTGCAAGTTCTACTGGGAAGACTCTAAGGCCCTGTTTACACGAGAATGCTCACAGGTGAAAACTAAAAATATTTTATCGGATGTGGCTTTCGTTTACACAGCGTTTTTGAGGCTTAAAGGAGCTTTATGTAAGAAATTTATTTCAAATAATCATAAAATGGCCCTGATATGTCACTAGACATTAAGAAATCATGTTCATTTCCAATACTTATATCACTGACAACAGTAGTCTGGCCAGGATATTGTAATTTAAAAAGTGAAGTTGCAGCCCTCAACTGTCATGTTGTGTTTTGGTCTGACGCTCCACCCTCCACCGATCTACCAATCACGAAGTCAGTTAGTGTTGCAGCATTCGGGTTGCCAGCTCTGCTCTAGTTACCACAGCTGCAGCTACAAACGTGTGGGATAAAAAAAAATGTTGGATCCTGCATCTTATCTGGCAACCTCGAGTCAGGTGGGAGGGGGAGGGGATACACCGCTCTACAGTAATTTGAAACTGATTGCAGTACCAATTTTGGCCACAATCTTACATACAGCTCCTTTAAAAACACAAAAAAGTGAAACCACCCTCCAGAGTGGAAATCTTAAAAACGCTCCACCGCTGCGTTCCCGTGTAAACGGTAGAAACGCAAAAGTCTGCTTGACAGTGAAGGTTGTACGCAGACGCGTGGACTTGGTGTTGTTGTAGTATGCACTCCTAGCCGCCTGAAGTGCATACTACATTGAATTTCACACACTTTTGCGTCACCATTTGCACGCGGATTTCCCACACAAAACGCTCGTCTAAACGCAGAATAAGTAATGACACAACGCCACTTTTGCGTTTTCTCCTCAGAATCGTTTCCGTGTAAACATAGCCTAATATCATGTTATTCATTGACCTCAGATCTAGCCAATCAGCACTCAGACAATTGGAGTACTTAAGCCCGGTTAACACCCATTACTACGTTTGCAAAAACTGACGCCGGTGTTCATCTCCATCCTCCCCAACACCACCCGGTCGTTCTCTTGTCTCCTGAGTCTTTTTGGTAGAACTACTTTACCTGTGCGCTTACTGAAAATAATTACACACCTCTGAATGTTCATCAGCCAATCAGAATGAAGCATTCAACAACCACATAGTATAACTAGAGCTAAACCTCTGTACATTCTCAGTAAGAACTTTATTAAATGTAGTCATGTAATCTATAATAAAGTGTTACTAATTTGTAAGAAGTGAATATTGCAATGGTGTTTTTGAAGTTGTTTAATGGAAGCTCTTCCTGCTCTACATACTTGAGTTTTTCCAGTCTGTAGTTTGGATCCTTGAGTTTATCAGAGAGCAGCTTGACTCCTGAATCTCCTGGGTGGTTGTAGCTCAGATCCAGCTCTCTCAGGTGTGAGGGGTTTGAACTCAGAGCTGAAGACACATAACCACAGCCTTCCTCTGTCACCATACAGCCAGACAATCTACAAAGACATACAGCAACAGTTCACATGACAATAGTTTGGCATTCACATCAGTCTCTTTCACACAATGACCTGCGTAGTTTGTACTTTCAGCTGTTATTTTCTGTAGATTCTTAAAAGTAACAAAAACATTAATTATCATAGCATTAATTATGATTGTGGCTTTTCTCAAAAAAAGAAATCTGGGTGGGGGGGTTCTGCGCTCCTATTGGTTTTTGGTTTGACGGTTGTCAGTGTAAAGTCACACTGCCAGAATTTCTTCTTATATTTACTTGTATTATTAGTGATCAAACATTTCAGATGTTGACCTAGGAGCAGAGGAATCTTTTCAAGGATTCAAAAATGTGTCTCTGACAGTCAAATCGTGACCAAAATCGTACAGTGTGAACCTGGATTTAGGCAGGTCGTTCCACCAGCAGGGAACAGTAAAGGTAAAGGGCACCTAAGTAGTAAGTTTAGGTATAGGGTGAAACCCTGAAGTGACATTTTTAATTTCTCTTACCTTAATTAGCTTATCAACTTATACACTGCTTTAGTGTTACTTTTTTAACACTCTGAATGTGGATTATATAAACAGTGTACATTACTGGGGATTTTGATGCGTGGAATCATCCTGGGCTGCGTTTCCCAAAAGCATCGTAAGCCTAAGTTGATCGTAAAAACGATCTACGAATGATCTTAATATTATGTTCTGTTTCCCAAAAGCATCGTAACTTAAGTAGCACTTGAAAATCTTCGTAGGACTACGAGTGCTCTGGAGTAATCGTACATCCCCAAGTGCATCGTAAGAAGACAGAGTTATGAGGTCACCTGCAGGACAACCGGCAGATTACACTTTTATCTAGATTCAATAGATTACACTGCAACGTAAGTAGCCTATAATATAGGCTATAGCTAGGTTTTGTTTTTACACTTTGTTGTACTCGTGTTTTGTGTAATTAATAGATCAAATAATTAAAAAGGGAAGAAAAAATAAACACACACATTTAAATTAAACGAATGGGAAAAAAAAATCATAAAATAAGTAATCTGGGAAATATGCTTTTAAGACCGGGCAAATAGGAATGAATTCAAAAAAATCTGTCATTGACTTGCTGACGTGCACGAAAACCAGCCATGTATTGGGCATTTCTCGTGGAGCTCCTTCCCTGATCTTTGAACACGGTTGCCGTTTGCACCTTTGAACACGGTTTGCAATGTGACATGTCCTTCCAGATGTTTTGTTTTTCCTTATTTGTATGGTGTCCTTTAAATCTGTTAAAAATGAAATCTTTGTTTCCCTCTATCTCCTCTAGAAAGACATTAATTTTATCTTTTTGAAAGGTAGCCTATCTTCTCTTGGTTTTTTTTCAGCCATTTTGTCAGCCTGTATAGGTGTTTTATATCCATATAGACTTGTCTTGATTACTAATCCACAACAAATGTCAATTATTAGGTTAAACATTCAGAATACGACTCCATATAAGGTTATATTTTAGCACTTCGCGAATGGATAGCGACGCTTAAGTAACACGTAGAACGCGTTCTCGCGCGTTCATGTTAAGTGCATTTTTGGGAAACGCACGTGGAATTGCTGCGATCGTTCGTAACCTTGCACGTAGAGAGCGCTCTTAAGAGCTAAGATACATCGTTATCAAGAAACCCGGCCCTGGAGAAGATCGATGTTAAAGTACAATTTTTGCACCAGAGGGCAGGTAGCAAGGTCAAGCCCCAGTGATGATGTTAATTGGTGTGGTGATGAATATTAGTATTGAATGCATTATTTTTTGACTGCAAATGTCATTTCCTTAATTACAACAAAATTGGAAATTACAACAATGCAAATGCTGTTTTTGTCTCTTCTTCTGGCATTGTATCAGATTTGTTGACAAAATTGTAAAAATATATATTTTTGTATTAATTGTTTAATGGAAACCCATTTACCTCAGTATCTGTAGCTGACAGTTTGGGCTCTTCAGTCCATCAGAAAGCAGCTTCACTCCAGAATCCTGCAGGTCATTGTTACTCAGGTCCAGCTCTCTCAGGACGTTTGAGGATTGAAGAACTGAAGATAAACTCCAACAAGACTGAGCAGTGAAATTACACATGGCACATCTGAACAAGAAAAGCACAATATAATTGCATACAGAATAAATCTTAGCTGAGTGATTTTTACATAATTAATGCAAGATAAAATCAATTGCAAGTATTTGAGTTCAGACCTCAGTATCTGTAGCTGACAGTTTGGGCTCTTCAGTCCATCAGAAAGCAGCTTCACTCCTGAATCCTGCAGGCCATTGTTACTCAGGTCCAGCTCTCTCAGGACTTTTGAGGATTGAAGAACTGAAGATAAACTCCCACAAGATTGAATGGTCAGATTACAGCCAAGTAACCTGTGTGGAGAACAAAACAAACAGCAATATTAATGTGTTTTTCATGTAGGGTTTATAACAGGGGTTCTCAGCTCAGGCCATTGAGATCCACTTTCTGGCCGAGTTTAGCTCAAACTCTTATCAAATACACCTGAACAAACTAATCACGGTCATCTGGATTACTATAAAGTTGCAGGCAGGAGAGTCTGATCAGGGTTAAACTCTGCAGGAAAGTGGATCTTGAGGGCCAGAGATGAGAACCCTTGGTTTATAATCTGAAACACACATAGCAAAATCCCCAGAGTAAAATGAACATTGCTCAGTGTTCATATGTGTCCACTGTAAAATCTACAACTGACTTACAGACACACAGCCTAAGACGAAATCAACTGAATATAACATAAGATTACATCTCTCAAGATCTCAGCAGAGGATGATTAAACAAACACTAACCAGGGGGATTTTAACTTTAACCATGACAATGACATATCCAGAGCCGGTCCACCCTATATGCAAAGAACACAAGTTGCCCAAACCACCAGTCGCCCCCTTGCTCTCAAAGATGTGTTCATGATTAGGGCTCCACAATCAATTTAATTAAATTTTAATTTTACTTTGAATGATTATGAAAACACCATTTCCTTTGAAGCAGTGTGCTGTCGCCCTTCCTACATAACTTTCAAATCAGACGAATCATGTAATGTGATACACAGTCTCCTTCTGTGTGTTCTCGATACTAAAAAGAAGTGTAAAGTTAAAAGTTTATTGACCAGTGAGCGAGATACTGTTCCCCAGGCGGCTTTCTGTGTACGCAATCCATAATGGAGCAAAACACGGACAAGTATAGGCTACTCTGAGCTTCAGGTGTGTGCTTAAATGGACAAATACACACAGAAATATGTCCAAATGTCTTCAATTAAATGCAGTCAGTAATGTTTTTACGCACAAATACCACTTTTTCCAGAAGAAAAAGTATTTTTGGTAAGAAGTAAAGTAATTTTTGGTATTTGCTGAGACCGACACCTGTATTTTCCCTACATTTGTAACTTTTTAATATATTGAAACCAAAAGAATTTAAAACCATATTAGTTGGCTTGATTTGTTTAGTAAATATATATTTCCTTCAGTTATTTTCATGCTTAAGCCTGTTAAACTGTATTTTGAGAGGTTCAGTTGCTCTACCATATTTGATCCATCATGTAATTGCACAGCACATATATAGAGCAGCTCCAGCAGGGCTCAGTGCTGAGGATTGGGTCAGTGGTTCAAATGTTTAGATACCAGTGACAATTTAACTGAGAGGGGTCAAACCACTAGCATATAGTTTTCCTATTGTTAGTTTAAAGCAGTGTTTCTCAAACTTTTTCAGCCCAAGGACTACTTTATCTCGCAATTTTTTTCTGAGGACCACCTAACCAAATCCCACTCTAACATGCCCCCCAAAAAACAACAAAATTGTAAGGATAAGCTAATTCTTAAAACACAAATGCAATAATATGATCAGGAATTATTATTTGAATTTTATTTAATTTGAAAAAGTGCAATTAAACATACTGTCACAGCCTAGGTCTCACTTAATGTTATTCCAAAGAGCCATTAGTTTAAAACTGAGGTGGTGGGCATATGCAGTCTATGGTTGTAACTATGGTAACAATAAAATGCTGAAAAATATGTTCCCCTTACTGTCCAAATATCACTGAAATTACTGGGATTTTACACATGAAACAAAAACTAGTACATTACTCAACTAACAGATCTGTAGATTTTATATTTTGAGATTTCCATCTAAAACTGAACGTGAATATTAATGAGACGAGTGGTGCTGCTTCTCACACATCAGTTTCTGAATGTCTGGCTCCAAAGAGGAGAGTTTCAGTTTCAGAGTTTCTAGGCTCCACGCCTGCGCCACAGCCGAGTCTGTGGATCGCTAGACACACCTCTACAATAACCGTCATTAAATGTCAAATATTATATGCATCTCTATAGCACGCGTTGTGATTATCATGCAATTTATATGCGACAATTAGTTTTTACGTATGCTACATGTGATAAGCAGTTTTTCTCATGCATTTGATACGCACTTTATTGCGTGTAATACACACGCACCACTAAATCCTACCCAACGTATAATACACACGCAACCGACACAACTACTAAACCTACCCATGCGTATCATATGCACGTAAAAACTATTTTTTTTGCATATAAATTGCACGATAAACACAGTGCACGCTATAGAGACACATTTAGTGAGTTGGGTTGTCGTCTCATTTACAAAACTAGGTGAACAACACGGGCTAGTTGTCTTTTCATTATTCTTATTCCTTCAATGGCTATTTTCGCTTTCAACTTTCCTCTTTAGACTCTTTGATAGTGACATTTTCTCTCACCAGTTTAAATGTTAACATCACATACACACAACATAATAGCGTACCTCCAGCACGCAAACATAAAAAAATGCAGTTTAGTATGCGAGGATGCCAATGAATACTTCTAAGTTTAAAAGTAGTCTACATCAAATAATTATTACAATCAGTTAGACTCCATTGTGTAACAAACACATTAAAATGATCCACATTTATTATTCACAATATAGAAAGAGGAAATAAAACAGTTCGTTAAGAGCATGACTCAAAAATGCCATTAATGGGCTTATTCAAGTCCTCTTTTATTTTTTGAGTTATTTCTATCCATTCCGCATCTCCCACATGTGTGTTTTGGCAAGGCAGGATGTGTTGCAAGATACAGCAATATATCGGGAGACATGTGGGTCAGACACGATTCTGACCAATTCATTAAGTTTTGTTTTGTAGAAAGCCTTTCTAAAAATTTTATTTCGTTTTGTATCATTTGTATCTAATTTTTAATCAATGTTTTATCAACCAATTGCCTGGATTTAATAAATAAGAAGCAAATATAGCAGACCATATAATTAGGACATGGAGGAGCCAGTGAGATTGCATTGCTCGTGAACTGGAGCTCTTCATAAATGAGCCGAAACTCAGCGTTTAAGCTGCCTCACAGACACGAGAAATATACAGAAAGCTTAAAAATGTCTCATTTTAAATGAAACAATTAAAAACGAAAAGAAACCGAGTGATCTGCTTGTGTAATCCATATGAAAAGTGCATTTCTCTCTACAGGTGTGTTAACTACTGCGGCCACTATTGCAGCCGACAGACACTAATAAACAATTAAAATGTCTCCTTGCTATATTTAAAACATTCATAAGCATTACTTTTGCCAGTTCCTTGTGGCAGCTTTTGTGTTATAGGCAGCGTCACCCTCTGGTTACATGAACACGGCGTCACCACCGAATCAGCACCGAAAACATCAGGATTTTTTAGTTCACGAGTTCACACTTACAAATCAGTCGGATAGATTTAATTGGTAAACATATTTGACGTGCTGTCCGGGGAGAGGGCTCTGATCTTGGTAATTGGCCCGAACGCAGAGTAAGTGTGCCGATTGTCTGAAGCCCATATAGAATCATGCCAACCCATTGGCTGATGGTGCACCGGCCGCCTTGATGCTCTTACGTCATCATATTATATTAGCGCACATTATCTGGTTTCATTGTACGAAATTATTTCCAGGCGGTAGCGTAGAGTTGAGCTCAACTCTAGTCTACAGTGATGGGCGGAGTAGTGGGAGGGGTCTGCGGAGCTGAGCATTGCAATGCACTATGGGGATTGTTGCAATCCACAAGCACTAAAAAGTCATTTTCTGCCTTTTATTGGCCAAGAAGGACCCAAATTTAAAAAAAAAATTATACTATTCTACTACATATATGACCCAATTTCAATACATATTCATGTCTCCACCAGTGGAATTACCCTTTAACTGCTTCTATTGTTCTCAATTTGTGAGTCGCTTTGGATAAAAGCCTCTGCTAAATTAATAAATGTAAAAGCCTATTCATCATTGTATAAATTAAATATAGATGAATCTTTTATAAAGTTACTAAAGTGATTCAGTCAATAGCAGGGAGTGATTACTGTGTTTGTAGTTTGATTAACAGTCAGAAACATTAGGCTTTTATTAGGCTGCTGCTGACCGAATGCACATCCAAGAGAGCCTGTTGTACTGTACATGCGTTTACTTTGATGACGCATATTAAAGATATAACCAACTATGTTTACCAGGATACTCACCAAGATGCATGTTTTAAATAATTTTATTTGAATTTGTCCAATAAAGCGCAAGACATGAAAGATAATTCAATTCACACACTGTGAGTGGCACTTTCAGGGCACGCGCTTCGGATGTTTGCGTTTATGAAATTTCTTGACCTATAAATCTCTTGTGATCATGTAAAAAACCACTCGTTATACATAAATCACGTAACAGTTCATGTTTTACTTACAGATACGATTTAGTTTTAATCCAAATGACACGTGTGCTGAGTGAACGATCAGCAACCAAGAGCATACAGTAGAAGTGGGCTATCTCTCTCTCTCTCTCTCTTCAGTTAAAGTTAGTAAATACTTGCTTCGTTTTGTATTTGTATACAGGTTCTATGTTTGTGCCATTGTATTTGTATTGTGCCATTTATATATCCGACTGAACAACAAACTTTCCACTGATGTCTGTGAAAGGGTTGCGCTCGACCAGGTTGCACATCTGTGCAGCCGTGCGCTTGATCCACTGCGCGTTTTTCTCTTATCAGTTTGCGCACCACAGCTATATAAATATATATAATTATTTCACTAATAGACCAATACTACTTTTGCGTTATTGAAGGGTAACGCCCCTTTTTGATGGAAGACAAACGGATTCCCCTGAGAACAGAACTCGCTCTAGATCTGCAAAGTTTCTTTATAGCAAAAATGGCAGGAACATACACTTTGCAGGCCGAGGACTTTGAGCGGTATTTAAAGAAGCTACTGGATACGGGGTTACAGAGGTGTCCCTTTGAAACGGTCGAAAAGTGGATTAATGACCCCACGCAGTGGCCAAATATGGACTATTCAGACATCACCCACTATCTCGTGGAATCACCAAGTAGCCTATTTTTTGTCATTACACTCAAAGTATGACAAACTAGACTATGTCAATAGCTTAAATCAAGTTAAATATGATCCAACTGACATGGCGTCATAGTTTTGTTGTCGACTAGCTATACTAGTTAGAAAGACGAAGCTGCTAGCAGCTAACATTATGTGATTAGCTCTCAATAGGCACACTACCTTGGCTGTTAACTGATTTTACTAAAAAAACTAAAGTGGACTTGGCTGGTTTCTGCTTGTGTCTAGAAAGTGCTAGGACTTTGAAAATTGTAAAAAGGTTTAGAGTGTACGGCACTGAGCTAATCATGTAGCAGCTAGCAGAGTCGTCTTTCTAACTAGTATAGCTAGTCAACAACAAAACTATGTCAATAGCTTGAATCAAGTTAAATATGGTCCAAGTGATATGGCCTCATCGTCTAGTTTGTCATACTGTGAGTGTGTTAATTACAAAAAAATAGACTACTTACTTGGTGATTCCATGAGATAGTGGGAGATGTCTGAATAGTCTTCAAAGGGACACCTCTGTAACCCCGTATCCAGTAGTTTCTTTAAATACCGCTCACGGTCCTCGGCCGGCAAAGAGAGTGTGTATGTCTGTGCCATTTTTGTTATCAAGAAACTTTGCAGATCTAGAGCGAGTTCTGTTCTCAGGGGAATCCGTTTGTCTTCCCCCAAAAAGGGGCATTACCCTTCGATGACACAAAAGTAGCGTTGGTCTATTAGATATATTACTTCATAGACAGCACCTAGAAAAGTGTTATATCAATGTAACAAATTAATTCTCCTTTATCCCCATTATATCCTCTGTTGTAACTGAAGTCAAACTGAAGATAAACTCTCACAAGACTGAGCAGTGAAATTACACATGGCACATCTGAACAAGAAAAGCACAATGCACAATAATTGCATACAGAATACATCTTAGCAGTGTGATTTTTACATAATTAATGCAAGATAAAATCAAATGCAAGTATTTGAGTTCAGACCTCAGTATCTGTAGCTGACAGTTTGGACTCTTCAGTCCATCAGAAAGCAGCTTCACTCCTGAATCCTGCAGGTCATTGTTACTCAGGTCCAGCTCTCTCAGGACGTTTGAGGATTGAAGAACTGAAGACAAACTCCGACAAGATTGACCGGTGAGTTTACAGCTATGTAACCTGTGTGGAGAACAAAACAAACAGCAATTTTAATGTGTTTTTCATGTAGGGTTTATAACAGGGGTTCTCAGCTCAGGCCCTTGAGATCCACTTTCTGGCCGAGTTTAGCTCAAACCCTTATCAAATACACCTGAACAAACTAAGGGACTAGGGATGGGAATTGATAAGATTTTATCGATATCAATGCCACTAACGATTCTGCTTATCGATTCGATTCTTTAACGATTCTCTTATCGATTCCTGATAGCACTGTGTGGGAAAAAGCAGTCATATGCTTTTTCAGGGGGGAAAACAAGTGGTTTTATTTGTTGTAAACCTTACACTTGACTAAGCAAACTGCACTTTTTATGTTTTTTATGTAATAAATGGAACCTTATTAAAAAGTTTTACGATTAGTTATTCAACGATTATAAGTCTTGTGAGTTCAGTGTTGGAAGATCTAACCCTTCATTAAAACGAATCGGTTCAAATGAGTCATAAGTTCGGGAATTGAACGTGTCATCATCAGACGTGTGCGCGTTGTGTGATTATCCCGGCAGTTGGGACATCCTACAAGATGTGTGTCATCAAAGAAAACATTTCATCCCTGGATCGTTTTTTTTTTTTTTTGTTTATTTGAAGTGTGGTTTATGTCAGCTGAATGTGCGGAACGCTTTTAAGAGAAGATAAGACAATGGAGGACTATTTTAGCACAATTCACGGCCAGCAGTAATTCTGGAAAAACAAATCTCCGAATGCTCCACATGAAACTTTAGTCTCCTGACCTTACCATTGTGTCAATTATTTTGATTAATATGTGCGAGGGAGAGAGAGAGAGCAAGACAGTGCTTAGTTTTGAGACGGTGAAGCCTGAGAGAGAGTGCGCGCGCACGTTCGGGGTACTCTCTCTCTCTCTCTCTCCCTGCTCGTTCATTTTAACATGTGCACTGTCACAAGCGCAGCGGTTCATCACAGAGAGAGACAGTTTTACTCACCGATCAAATCAGGCTTTGGCGGTACAAAAATTCGCTTGGGACAGTTGTGAAAAAATACAACAGGGACAGTTGTGAGTTCACAGTCTATAGCCTACATGCTATGGTTGAGTCAGGAGCAGGAGCATCGATAAGAGGAATCGTTAACATCGAGGGCATACAATATCGATGGATCGTAAAACTTAGAACCGGTTCCACTCGAGAATTCCCAATTCCCATCCCTATAAGGGACCGTTCGATATTTATGGAAAGGACCACCGAAGGAAAATAGGGTGGCTTGTTTGGTGCATATTTTTCCATGTAGCTCTCTCTGTCTCGCCCCCATCGCTATCAGATGGGTCTGACCCAACAAAAATCAGATGCAAAAGATAAAATCCAGTTCCGCACTGTTTGACAGTGCACGCACGCTTCAGTACGTGTTTAGAAAAAGTGCATCATGTCAGAACAGAACGCCAATAAAATGTTTACCCGGCAAAGCTTTAAAGCATGAGCAAATAATGAACTTTTCTGATTGCAAATACGTGCAGTGTCCTGTGAGTGTAATTCTAACGCTGTATTAACATGTGATGTGGATGTACGTCGAGTTTTACAGTATTGGGACTTTCAATCTTAAGACTTAAAGGCACACTATGCAGGAATTCAGTTTTTGTCAAACAGCGACCCCTAGAGTCGCAGTGGAGTACTTGTATTTAATGTCACTGTCGTAAATACCACTCACGCAGAGCGTCTCTGCACTCACAGCCTGATACCCATTTGAAGCTGTTATATTAAGGCACAAATCTTGTATAGTGTGCATTTTTGTCATTAAATATGCTGCTATCAGTGTCATGGATACATCGTGTCTCTTGTGGTGGCACGCGCGTAGTCTTCACTCAGACGCTCTCTTCAATCTATCACAGTTGCGGAGACTCTTTATTCATTCCAGTGAAATCACAAAATAAAATGCACACAAACGTGTCCCTGCTTGATATAGACGGTAACCACTGATGAACATATTCAGTTTTGATGAGAGAGAAAAACACGTATAACCTGTAACCTCTGACACAAAAGATCTACCACTAGAACTCAAACAAAACTTGCGGATCGATGCATTAATTTACGGGTTGAGCAGAGAGGCTCATTCTCTACCGACCGCGTTTTCTTTGCTTTTTCCATCGTCGAGTGTCACGTCTGAAATGCGCGCAAGTGTCTTCATGCTTCATATGTTGTTGTTGATGTGTGTGACGTCGTTGCCGTAAAGCATGTTGTGATTCTCGTGAGATTTGTCGGAGGCGTTCCTCTCAAACTTGCATTGCTGTTTTTTCCAGCAGTGTCCCCCCACAAGCTTTACTACCAGGATGATTCCCCTACTATGAGTTTGTTTATCATCTATTAAATGATCCATGATCAAAAATCATGATATCGCATTAGCACAAGTATAAAACATCTGTTATCATGTCTGAGAACAAACACAAGTAACAGAGTTTATAAAACTGTATCTCACGCGTGCTGCAGTGGCACATTTATTCAGCGCACAGACCAATCTTTTGGTAGATATATGTCGCACTGTACAGCCCTGTACAGGACACTTTTTAATGAACGCCTGGTGTAGGTCTACTAGGCATAGAGATATCTGAACATCTTTGCCATGCGCAGTCCAGTACAGAAGTAATCAATACATGATCGGGGAGGGTCATGCCTTTTTCACAATCATTTTGGAGGGTTATAGAAAAATGTTTTGGTGGCGAAGGGAGGGTCAAGTCTATCTCACGCGAAACAAACGCTGACAGTGTGAAAGCAACACGTGTGTGTGCTGCACCATACACACTGCTGACGCGCACAGTGTGAAACCGGTGTAAAGCCTCTTCAATCTTGCCACTTATTTAGTCCATATTCCCCATTAATTCAATTAACGTTTTGTACAGTATATCATGGTGTGGGTATTTTGCATTTTGGGTATTTTCAAGTGTTTTTCTTCAACGGCGTTGTCAAACTTGCCGATAAGACGCAACACCTCGATAAAGTTGCCTCGGTTGACAGAAGTCTCCGCTTCTCTGTGACCTTTTTCTGCAATTTTCACAATGATTCAACAACTGCTCGCAGGTATTCCCTATTTTCCTGAACTGCTTTTACATGCCCTTCACTCAAAGCATTCTGGGTGTTCAGCCATCCTCCTTCCTAATGTTAAATTCAGCCCATGCATCCACACACTGGCCCTCATTTATCAAAAGTGCGTACACCAAATTTCCAGCGTACACCTTGCGTACACTCAAAACCACGTTGACTTTGAGATTTATCAATATGGACGTGGGCGTACGGCACGCTCGAATCCTACACCAGCTCAGGAGGTGGTGTACGCACGTTTTGAGTTAGTGAGGAAATGCGCAGAAAAATTCCTAACACCACAAAACGCACTGGCAAACTAAAAGATATGATATATGACCCACTGTAAAACAAACAAACAAAAAAAAACAACAACATAGTAATTATAAACTTCAGTGTTTATTTTTGTGTAACGTGAACTTCAATGTTTAATTTAATTCAGGTGCGCACGGACTGGGTTCGGTAATGAAAGGCTTTCAATGACCAAAAAATAATTCAGACTGACAAAATAATAAAAAATATGTTCTTCTTCTTCTTTTAAATGATAATAATAATACAAATAATAATAACGACATCCTTCTTCTAAATAACAATAAGCATCATTAATACAAATCATAATAATAAGAAGAATATATTACAAATTGTCATGCAATTATTAATGTGAATGAATGGTACTTCACATCACATCTTCATCATCACTATTATACATGTGACATGATTCGAAATTAAATGCTAATTCAAAAGACGTGCTGTAAAATAATGCATTGTGATAGGTCATTTCGGCTCCACGTCAGAGAAGTTTCTCTTCTTTGCCGTCTTCCGTGTGTCCATGGCGTAAAATGAGGGTGTGGGGGGAGCGGAGACTTGAATATTTAGGGGCGTGTTATTCTAATGACGATCGTTTTCGGCCGCGGGATTTATTAAGGGCAGGCATTGCCTACACCTAGATTTCAAAGGTACGCACAATCTTACGCCAACATATACACCCGTTTCTACGCAAGATTGATAAATGAGGGCCACTGGCATTGAGTGTTTGAAGAGATGATGTGGCTTTTTGTCGAATCTGAAACCCGTGGTGCGTAAACTCGCAGGTCAGCCTAACTAAGGCCGGAGACGCACTGGCTGCGTGGCGTGAGCGTGGTGTTTCTGTAGCGTGTCAGCTGTGTGGCGGCTGCATCGCGTTTTCTGTCTTTGCACACCAGAAGTGTGTCTGACCAGAAGCGCTGCTGCTGCTAGGTGACATAGAGGGACCGTCTACATTTGGATTTGCGGTGTGTTTGGATTTGCCTTTACGACAACAATTTCAACTGTTACCACACATCTTCCAAAATCTGAAAAATATGGAAGTTGGCTCAGGTCTGTCTGTTTATTTGAATGAATGAAACCTTTATTGCCCCAAAGGGGAATTTGTTATACACTCATGGGAACCATAATAAACATAACCACAAAAAACATAGAATAAACATAAATAAAAGAAGAATAAAGGCAAAAGTGACATGGAATATATCAATTTGACCACTTAAGAAATCAGTAAATAAATATATATATTCAGTAATACCCTTCAAAAAAAAAAAAAAAAAAAAAAACCCTCTAAAATATTCCACAGCTTAATAGAATCAATAAATAGATACATATTCAATAATGCACATTCAAAATAAATCTATGTGCCCATAACTGATTCGTTAAGTAGTTGAATGCTCCTAGGCACAAATGAAGTGATGTGTCGTTTAGTTTTAGTTCGGGGCATTCTAAATCTACGTCCAGAGGGGAGGAGGGAAAATTCTGTGTGAAGTGGGTGCAATGGATCCTCCAGAATCCTCAGTGCCAACTTGAGGGTATACTGGTCAGTAAGATTTGTGACGCTTTTCACATCGGATCTAATGATTTTCCTACCCGTTTTTGTCACCTTATCCAGCATGTTCCTGTTCTGGATAGAAAGACCTCCCCCCCAACACTGGATTGCAAAAGTCACCACACTCTGAATAAAAGTCAAATAGAACAGTGTCAGGGTACTATTCTCTGCATTATTTTCTTAAACTGCACAATTTTCTTAAAAAAAAAAAGAGCCGTTGCTGTGCTTTTGAGTATCTTGCTAATGTGTTCGCCGACCAAGTGAGTTTATGATCAATAATGGTACCCAAGTACTTATACTCATTCACAGTCTCAATAACTATCTCATTAATAGTAACCGGTTGCAATGGAAGGGGCTTTTTTCTAAAATCTATGACCATTTCTTTTGTTTTTGAAATGTTTAAAAATAGTGAATTTCCACAACACCATTCATAAAATTGGTCAATCTCAGATCTATAGTCCTGATCATTATCTGTTAAAAGCCCAACCAAGGCAACATCATCTGCAAATTTAATCAATGTGCATTTGGAATGATGGCTGACACAATCATTTGTATGCAGAATAAATAACAAAGGTGATAAAACACATCCTTGTGGCAATCCTATATTTGTCGTAATGATTTTTGACTGGCTATGACCCGCTCTTACAAATTGTAGTCTGCCTGTTAAAAAGTCATGAATCCACTTTACCAGATTAAGGTTTACACCCATAAATGTCAGCTTCTCTAGTAACATGTTTGGCTGAACAGTGTTAAAACAGGGTTGCCAACTTTTGAGTTTTGCTTGGAGTGAGATTTTTTTTTTTGGGGGGGGGGGGGGGGATCACAAGATCTTGTAGGGCACAATGTATATTTTGTCCAATTTTAATTTGGCATTAGGCTAACAGTTTTACTGATTAAAAAAAAACAGTTTTGGGAGTAAAGTTTATAAATTATTGTTCTTTCCCATATGATTTAGTAAAACTATATTGAGACCTCTGTCCTTCTAGGGGGGTTCGGGGGCATGCTCCCCCGTAAGAAAATTTTGTACATTTTAAGGTTAAATGCATCAATCTGGTGCACTTTGAGAGCTTAAAATTAAGAGTTTTAACCGGCTTCAAATCATGAACTGTGACATTCAACAAAGCAAAAGCCTCGACTTGTACCTGGACATTAAAGAGGGATCAAACATCTTTTTAGTTATGATATAAAGTCTATGATATAAAGATATAATATAAATTATAATATAATATAATATAAAAAAGATATGATATAAAGTCTCAGTCTCTTTTAGGATGCCAAACGATTATTATAATAATGTAATAATGATTTATATAATTATTCCTATTACGTAAAATCCATAGGCCTAGTCTATAAATGTAGGCTGCTGTATAAATGAAAATGAATATTTCAAAACAAAGTATATTTTACTTACACTATTGTATAGGAAAATTACAATAGTTTTGTCCTAATTTCTTCACTTGCAAGAAATAAACCCTTGAGCTTTAATTTTGGAGAAAACACCAGATGAGAAGAGAGAGTAAAAGCCGGATTCGAACTCGGGTCGAACGGGTCAAAATTTGCTATCAGCACCTCACGCCCTCGCCCTACGCCACTGTAGATATTTAGTGAAAGATATCTTTTTTGCTAAAAAGACAGGCACGTAGTGCAAATGTACGCTCTCAACTCACGTTCAAGGTCATAGGCAGCGCAGCGTCTCTCTGTGCATCGCAAAAGCCCGTGTTGACAGTTTGTTAATATAAAGCGGGAGATTTTGCTCGTGCCCTGTGGGTGTTGTAGCCTAGGCAACTGTATCACGTGCCGTTTGAACTCATGCGCTACTGCGTTCTGTCACATTTAAAAGCGCCAAAACGCTGCATATCAGGAGTAAACTTCTCTGTAGTCTGTCGATGTCAGTGTCATCTTTTTCCGCGATTTTTCTCTGCGTCCAGTCAGTAGTTAAGAGCCTGAACTTGCTTATAGTAATACAAAAAAATACAGCCCAGAAGAATGTCTAATTTAGCGTGAGATTTCTATGTTGAGCATGAGACCGTGAGATTGAGGCTGAATGCGTGAGTGTCACGCCAGATGCGTGAGAGTTGGCAACCCTGTTAAAAGCTGAGGAAAAGTCTGCAAATAAGATGCGAACATAAGAGGCAGGAGTTTCAAGATGTTTATAAATTCCATTTAGGAGCGTTGCTACTGCATCTTCCACACCTCTTTTCTCTTTATAGGCAAACTGTAATGTATCCATGTGTTTTTTGGTTTGTTCTTTAAGATGAGTTAAAAGGATCCGCTCAAAGCATTTCATAGCAACTGAAGTAAGTGCTACTGGTCTAAAATCATTCTGTCCATCTGGTTTGAGTTTCTTAGGAAATGGCACAATTTCTGCAGTCTTCCAAATATTTGGGACTTTGTGTGTGTCGAGTGATTTCTGATACAACCCTCTGAACACTGGGCTCAATTGTGCTTTACAGCTCTTAAGAATAGTGCCTTCCAGCCTGTCCGGGCCAGCAGCTTTCCGAATCTTGATGTGGGAGAAGATCCTCCCCACTTCCTCACAGCTTACCCTGATTGAGACACTTGCACTCCTTCAAGGCTGA
>NW_024121189.1:106086-298948 GCF_016745375.1 Pimephales promelas
GTCCGGTCCAGTGTATTGACTATACTTGTATTGATATACTTAGTGTATATTTTATGTGGTTTGTTGCAAGTGTGTGTCACAGCGACTGTAGCCCAAGACAAATTTCCCCTCTGGGGGACAATAAAGTATATTTTATTATTATTATAATTATTTATTATTATTATTTCAATAGTGTTAGTTCTATATCTATATTCTATATTTATCTTCTATATTTCAATAGTGTTAGTTCTATATCTATATTCTACATTTATGTTCTATATTTCAATAGTGTTAGTTCTATATCTATATTCTATATTTATGTTCTATGTTCTGTACTTCACTAGTGTTAGTTCTATATCTATATTCTATATCTATGTTCTATATTTCAATAGTGTTAGTTCTATATCTATATTCTATATCTGTTTTATATTTCAATAGTGTTAGTTCTATATCCATATTCTATATTTATCTTCTATATTTCAATAGTGTTAGTTCTATATCTACAGTATATTCTATATTTATCTTCTATATTTCAATAGTGTTAGTTCTATATCTATATTCTATATTTATCTTCTATATTTCAATAGTGTTAGTTCTATATCCATGTTCTATATTTATGTTCTATATTTCAATAGTGTTAGTTCTATATCTATATTCTATATTTATCTTCTATATTTCAATAGTGTTAGTTCTATATCTATATTCTATAGTTATCTTCTATATTTCAATAGTGTTAGTTCTATATCTATATTCTATATTTATCTTCTATATTTCAATAGTGTTAGTTCTATATCTATATTCTATATTTATCTTCTATATTTCAATAGTGTTAGTTCTATATCTATATTCTATATTTATCTTCTATATTTCAATAGTGTTAGTTCTATATCCATGTTCTATATTTATCTTCTATATTTCAATAGTGTTAGTTCTATATCTATATTCTATATCTATGTTCTATATTTCAATAGTGTTAGTTCTATATCTATATTCTATATTTATATTCTACATTTCAATAGTGTTTTCTATATAATCATAAGTATCCTTTTCAGTATATATATATATATATATATATATATATATATATATATATATATATATATAATTTTAAATAAGCGATTTATAACCACTATGTTCAAAGTGTGTGTGTTTATGTGAGAGAGTTTATGTGAGATAGTGTGTATGTGTGTGTGTGTGTGTTTATGTGAGAATGAGAGAGAGTATGTGTGTGTGCGTGTTTATGTGAGAGTGAAAGAGAGAGTGTGTGTGTGTGTGTGTGTGTGTGTGTGAGAGAGAGAGAGAGTATGTGTGTGAGAGAGAGAGAGTGTGTGTGTGTGTGTGTGTGTGTGTGAGAGAGAGAGAAAGAGAGCGACGGTGTGTGTGTGTGTGTGTGTGTGTGTGTGTGTGTGTGTGTAGACGTACATTTGTATAGTCCTGCTGTAATCCTGATCTCTCCTCCATGATCCACACTACAAAACACACACAGTTAATCAGTAAACACAAACACAAACACACACACACTCATTCACAGCCCAAACACACGCCCCATCACACACACACACACACACACGCACACACACGCGTGTATAATGTTCAGTTTCTAAGTTCCGTTGTTCCATGATTTAGTGATGCTAATAATACTTGATTTAGAAGCGATATCTAACCATGAATATATAATATTGTTATATTGTATGTATAACAACAATAATATTGTAATAATGTAATATTTACTAAATGTAATAAAGTTTTCTGAATTTAATTTAATTGAGAGAAAGTGCATCTGTGTATGTGTGTGTGTTTGTGTGTGTGTGTGTGTGTGTGTGATGGTGTGTTTGGGCTGTGAGTGTGTGTTTATTAGATGTTTGGTTGTTTCTGGTCGTCCCTCAGGAGATGCTACAATCTCGCTGCATTAATGGATCATTTGTCTTCTTCACCAAGAATCAAAGTTTTTGGGTTGGATTAAATTGGGGAAATATGTTATTAATATTTGGGGTAATAGTGGTCTCTGATGCGTTTATATTTCTGAGAGGAAGTGCAGCTCGGTCTCCGTCACTCCCAGAATGCAGTGCGAGAAGAGTCTGAACATCATCAGTGTTTTCCTGAGTTTCACATCACTCACTCTGCTTTCACACACACACACACACACACACACACACACACACACACACACACATACACAGATCAGATGTCATCATAACCAAGATGGCTCCTGTGTGCTTGTCTTGTCGTCTGTTGCTCTGGTGTCTTCTTCTCTGGTTGTCTGCTGTGTCTAACCTGCTGTACGCGTCTAGTCTACACCCGTCAAGCTCTCCTAGACATCCGCATCTCTGTTGTGGACTCATTCACAAACTCTCACACCTTGGACATTGACTTCCCCTTCTACAAATCGAGTCGCTCTGCACGGTATCCGCCGGTGGCCGCTCAACACCTCGCGGAGAAAGCGAAGGAGGAAAAGAGGAATCCGCGGAGGATACAGCAAATCTGAGGGTGAAACTGAGGGCTAATTTACGAGCTTGTGACGGTCTCGTGCGGCTCTGCTGTATTCCACTTTCAAAGGAGAAAACATGAGGCCCATCAGCTTCTCAAGAGCATTTCTCTAGCTTCAGTCACTTCTCATCCACTTAAATGATATTAAGCCTTAAAGTTCTCCATAAATAAGGGTGTGGACACAACAGTGACAGGTAACACTGCTGTCACTACTAGTGTTTAGGTGTGTTCAACATCGGCTGGATGAAACCCATCGGTGAGATTTGCTTGCAGGCGGGAGGAGCTGAAAACTGAGACGCGAGTCGGACACTTTCTGCTTCCACAAATTACACTTTCTGTAATCAATTACACAGACTCTTCAGACACATTTTCATTCAATACTTCATAAGTTCTGCTTAATACAGCGTTTGTTTGTACATGAATAAAGTAAAAAATAAGCCTATACTATCAGTGTATTGGGGTCTACATTTTTTATTCAGCTTTATTTTTTATAAACATGACAAAATATAACATCGTGACTGCATGAAAAGAGCTTTACTGCTTTAAAACAGATCTGAGCGCATTAGTGGAACTGAAGGTGTGGGAATAAACATGAAACACATGTGATGGTTGTCATGCGGTGAATCCAGCCAATCGTTAAAAAACAGCAGAGCTCTTGCAGCCGCAGTCCTCCGGCAGCTCTCGAATCGCTCGCGTACATTGATGGCATATGTCATAATCATGTGGCGTCAGCGCTGTCTCAAGTCAGACAAAATTTCTAGCCGGCATGCACTGCTCAAGTCAGTCACCGATCGGTCTGTGCAGCCGAAGAAGCTTTTGTCTGCTGTCTGTTAGAGTCACCTCAGCTAATCCTGCTTTTTGCCCATTTTTGTTTATGCGATAGTGACGCGTTACGTTTGTAAAAGATAAACACGCCGGTACATGCAAGTCCATGAGATAAATCAATGTAACTCCACAACACAAATGTATCCACTAACCATTCAGAAACGTCCAGGTGCATCTCAAAGTGCAACCTCTTCCCAAGTCTTTCTGTAAGGCTGCACTCCGCTACTGATTTTTCAGATATTTTGGATAAGTAAAATCATTGCTGTGTTTTGTTATTGCTGCTTTATCTGACCCTCATGTAAAGGATTGACCCTCTTCTGAACGGAGGCGGGGAGCAGCGGCTCAATTGCATTAAAAGGGAAACAAAAAAGTTTTTGAGTTTTTGTTACAGTTCTCTTGCCTCCGAAGTCTTTCTGTTAGAAATGGGAGCTCTAGTGCAAGTTCTACTGGGAAGACTTTAAGGCCCTGTTTACACTAAAATGCTCGCGGGTGAAAACGTAAAAATATTTTATCGGATGTGGCTTTCGTTTACATGGCGACTGAGTTTTTGAGGCTTAAAAATGCAAAAAAAGTGAAACCACCCTCCAGAGTGGAACTCTTAAAAACGCTCCACCGCCGCGTTCCCGTGTAAACGGAAGAAACGCAAAAGTCTGCTTGACAGTGAAGGTTGAACGCAGGCGCGTGGACTTGGTGTTGTTTTAGTATGCACTCCTAGCCGCCTGAAGTGCATACTACATTGAATTTCACACACTTTTGCGTCACCATTTGCACGCGGATTTCCCACACAAAACGCTCGTCTAAACGCAGAATAAAAAATGATGACACAACGCCACTTTTGAGTTTTCTCTTCAGAATCGTTTCCGTGTAAACATAGCCTAATATCACGTTATTCATTGACCTCAGATCTAGCCAATCAGCACTCAGACAATTGGAGTACTTAAGCCCAGTTAACACCCATTACTACGTTTGCAAAAACTGACGCCGGTATTCATCTCCATCCTCCCCAACACCACCTGGTCGTTCTCTTGTCTCCTGAGTCTTTCTGGTAGAACTACTTTACCTGTGCGCTTACTGAAAATAATTACACACCTCTGAATGTTCATCAGCCAATCAGAATGAAGCATTCAACAACCACATAGTATAACTAGAGCTAAACCTCTGTACATTCTAAGTAAGAACTTTATTAAATGTAGTCATGTAATCTATAATAAAGTGTAACTAGTTTGTAATAAGTGAATATTGTAATGGTGTTTTTGTAGTTGTGTAATGGAAGCTCTTCCTGCTCTACATACTTGAGTTTTTCCAGTCTGTAGTTTGGATCCTTGAGCTTATCAGAGAGCAGCTTGACTCCTGAATCTCCTGGGTGGTTGTAGCTCAGATCCAGCTCTCTCAGGTGTGAGTGGTTTGAACTCAGAGCTGAAGACACATGACCACAGCCTTCCTCTGTCACCATACAGCCAGACAATCTGCAAAGACATACAGCAACAGTCCACATGACATTAGTTTGGCATTCACATCAGTCTCTTTCACATAATGACCTGCGTAGTTTGTATTTTCAGCTGTTATTTTCTGTAGATTCTTAAAAGTAATAAAAACATTCATTATCATAACATTAATTATGATCGTGGCTTTTCTCAAAAAAAGAAATCTGGGTGGGGGGTTCTGCGTTACTATTGGTTTTTGGTTTGACGGTTGTCGGTGTAAAGTCACACTGCCATAATTTCTTCTTATATTTACTTGTAATATTAGTGATCAAACATTTCAGATGTTGACCCAGGAGCAGAGGAATCTTTTCAAGGATTCAAAAATGTGTCTCTGACAGTCAAATCGTGGCCAAAATCGTACAGTGTGAACCTGGATTTAGGCAGGTCGCTCCACCAGCAGGGAACAGTAAAGGTAAAGGGCACCTAAGTAGTAAGTTTAGGTATAGGGGTGAAACCCTGAAGTGACATTTTTAATTTCTCTCACCTTAATTATCTTATCAATGTCTACACTGCTTCAGTGTTACTTTTTTAACACTCTGAATGTGGATTATATAAACACTGAGCAGTGTACATTACTGGGGATTTTTATGCGTGGAATCATCCTGGGCTGCGTTTCCCAAAAGCATCGTAAGCCTAAGTTGATCGTAAAAACGATTGTATGAATGATCTTAATATTATGTTCTGTTTCCCAAAAGCATCGTAACTTAAGTAGCACTTGAAAATCTTCGTAGAACTACGAGTGCTCTGGAGTAATCGTACATCCCCAAGTGCATCGTAAGAAGACAGAGTTATGAGGTCACCTGCAGGACAACCGGCAGATTACACTTTTATCTAGATTCAATAGATTACACTGCAACGTAAGTAGCATATAATATAGGCTATAGCTAGGTTTTGATTGTACACTTTGTTGTACTCGTGTTTTGTGTAAATTAATAAATTAAATAATTAAAAAGGGAAGAAAAAAATAGAAATACACATCTAAATTAAACAAATGGGAAAAAAATCATAAAATAAGTAATCTGGGAAATATGCTTTAAAGACCGGGCAAATAGGGATGAATTCAAAAAAATCTGTCATTGACTTGCTGACATGCACGAAAACCAGCCATGTATTGGGCATTTCTCGCGGACCTCCTTCCCTGATCTTTGAACACGGTTTGCAATGTGACGTCCTTCCAGATGTTTTGTTTTTCCTTATTTGTATGGTGTCCTTTAAATCTGTTAAAAATAAAATCTTTGTTTCCCTCTATCTCCTCTAGAAAGACATTAATTTTATCTTTTTGAAAGGTAGCCTATCTTCTCTTGGGTTTTTTTCAGCCATTTTGTCAGCCTGTATAGGTGTTTTATATCCATATAGACTTGTCTTGATTTCTAATCCACAACAAATGACGGTTATTAGGTTAAACATTCAGAATACGACTCCATATAAGGTTATATTTCAGCACTTCGCGAATGGATAGCGACGCTTAAGTAGCACGTAGAACGCGTTCTCGCGTGTTCATGTTAAGTGCATTTTTGGGAAACGCACGTGGAATTGCTGCGATCGTTCGTAACCTTGCACGTAGAGAGCGCTCTTAAGAGCTAAGAAACATCGTTATCGGGAAACCCGGCCCTGGAGAAGATTGATGTTAAAGTACGATTTTTGCACCAGAGGGCAGGTAGCAAGGTCAAGCCCCAATGATGATGTTAATTGGTGTGGTGATGAATATTAGTATTGAATGCATTATTTTTTAACTGCAAATGTCATGTCCATAATTACAACAAAATTGGAAATTACAACAATGCAAATGCTGTTTTCGTCTCTTCTTCTGGCATTGTCTCAGATTTGTTGACAAAATTGTAAAAATATATATATTTGTATTAATTGTTTAATAGAGAACCATTTACCTCAGTATCTGTAGCTGACAGTTTGGGCTCTTCAGTCCATCAGAAAGCACCTTCACTCCAGAATCCTGCAGGTCATTGTTACTCAGGTCCAGCTCTCTCAGGACAGTGTTTGAGGATTGAAGAACTGATGATAAACTCTCACACGACTGAGCAGTGAAATTACACATGGCACATCTGAACAAGAAAAGCACAATATAATTGGATACAGAATAAATCTTAGCAGAGTGATTTTTACATAATTAATGCAAGATAAAATCAAATGCAAGTATTTGAGTTCAGACCTCAGTATCTGTAGCTGACAGTTTGGGCTCTTCAGTCCATCAGAAAGAAGCTTCACTCCTGAATCCTGCAGGTCATTGTTACTCAGGTCCAGCTCTCTCAGGACGGTGTTTGAGGATTGAAGAACTGAAGACAAACTCCCACAGGACTGAGCAGTGAAATTACAAGTGAAAAATCTGAAGAAGAAAATCCCAATGTAATTGGATACAGAACAAATCTTAGCAGAGTGATTTTTACATAAATAATGCAAGATAAAATCAAATGCAAGTATTTGAGTTCAGACCTCAGTTTCTGTAGCTGACAGTTTGAACTCTTCAGTCCATTAGAAAGCAGCTTCACTCCTGAATCCTGCAGGTCATTGTTACTCAGGTCCAGCTCTCTCAGGACGGTGTTTGAGGATTGCAGAACTGAAGACAAACTCTCACAGGACTGAGCAGTGAAATTACAAGTGAAAAATCTGAAGAAGAAAAGCCCAATGTAATTGGATACAGAGTAAATCTTAGCAGAGTGATTTTTACATAATTAATGCAAGATAAAAATCAAATGCAAATATTTGAGTTCAGACCTCAGTATCTGTAGCTGACAGTTTGAACTCTTCAGTCCATCAGAAAGCAGCTTCACTCCTGAATCCTGCAGGTCATTGTTACTCAGGTCCAGCTCTCTCAGGACGTTTGAGGATTGAAGAACTGAAGACAAACTCTCACAAGATTGAACGGTGAGATCACTGTGATGTAACCTGTGTGTAGAACAAAACAAACAGCAATATTAATGTGTTTTTCATGTAGGGGTTATAACAGGGGTTCTCAGTTCAGGCCCTTGAGATCCACTTTCTGGCCGAGTTTAGCTCAAACTCTTATCAAATACACCTGAACAGGCTAATCACGGTCATCTGGATTACTAGAGAGTTTCAGGCAGGAGAGTCTGATCAGGGTTAAACACTGCAGGAAAGTGGATCTTGAGGACAAGAGATGAGAACCCTTGGTTTATAATCTGAAACACACATAGCAGAATCACCAGAGTAAAACGAACACTGCTCAGTGTTCATATGTGTCCACTGTACAATCTACAACTGACTTACAGACACACAGCCTAAGATGAAATCAACTGAATATAAAATAAGACATGACATCTCTCAAGATCTCACCAGAGGATGATTAAACAAACACTAACCAGGGGGTTTTAACTTTAACCATGACAATGACATATCCAGAGCCGGTCCTCCCTATATGCAAAGAACACAAGTTGCCCAAACCACTAGTCGCCCCCTTGTTCTCGAAGATGTGTTCATGATTAGGGTTCCACGATTAATTTAGAAAAAATTTTAATTTTACTTTGAATGATTATGAAAACACCATTTCCTTTGAAGCAGTGTGCTGTCGCCCTTCCTACGTAACTTTCAAATCAGTCAAATCGTGTAATGTGATACACAGTCTCCTTCTGGATGTTCTCGATACTAAAAAGAAGTGTAAAGTTAAAAGTGTATTGAGCAGTGAGCGAGATACTGTTCCCCAGGCGGCTTTCTGTGTACGCAATCCAAAACGGAGCAAAACACGGACAAGTATAGGCTACTCTGAGCTTCAGGTGTGTGCTTAAATGGACAAATACACACAGAAATATGTCCAAATGTCTTCAATTAAATGTAGTCAGTAATGTTTTAAGTAGGGATGCATAAATACCACTTTTTCAAGAAGGAGACCAATATCAGTACTTTAATTTTTGGTATTTGTTGAGACCGACACCTGTATTTTCACTACATTTGTAACTTAACCAGCAGCGGCTTGCCCATAGAGGGCGCTGGGGCGCTGACCTACCCCACCGACCCCTTTGTCTGTTTTTTTTTACATATATAAATATATCATAATTTATCATTTTGAAAAATATTCTGTGTTATTTAAATGCTAATAATAATTTTACTTTGAAAAGTATTTTGAACTCTCCAGAATGATATTTGAATTCATTTTATTTACGTTTATCATGTTGGTGTAGTAGTAGCCAATAGGCTGTCTTCTCTGGGCTTTAGTTCGCTCAGCCCTAGAGTGCTGGAATTTAAGCCAATGGTTCCCCGGTTGCTATGCAAAAAAATTTATATTTCGCAAATCAGCGTCGTCGAATTTTATGGCTTGGGGGCTCTGAAAATATCGCCCGCAGTACCAAGATTAGAGGAGTGCACCATGCACGCGCACCACGGGACATTTACCTCTCTCTCTCTCACACACACACACACACGCGCTCATTCTCTTACTCTCTCTCACTCTCTCACACACACACACACACCCTGTCATACTCTTTCTTTCACTCACTCACTCACACACACATACACACACACTTGCTGTCATTCTCTTACACTCTCACTCACACACACTCGCTGTCATTCTCTTGCTCTGAGACACACACTATCTTAATTCAATAAGCTTCATTGTCTGTCTCTGTCACTCTCTCACTCACACATAAACACCATGTTTCACACACATTTGATATTAAAATAGTAATAGGAATATACCTGTATGTTTGATTTGTGTTTTGTTGTTTTTAAGTTCTGAGCAAGATTACGGTGTTTCATGCTAGTTAAAATCATCTTTCTTCTGAGGCTAATTATAATAAGATTAATGAAGCCATACAAAATGATTTGACAAAATGGGCAACACTAGTAATGTATTTAACCCTCTGAGACCTAAGGGTATTTTTACAATAAATTTTCCGTCTGGTGTCATTTACTAAAAAAGCTTGTAAAATATCAACCCTTTGGTGCACAGACAATTGACACACCTCTTTTTTTTCAGGACAAATTGAACTTTCAGCATATTTGTGTTACATTGATGTCACCTGAATGTAAAATAAGTTATGGGACCATAAAGACAAATGAAAAAATAAATCGGAAATGGAATCACTCAATTATTTATTGAAATCACACACAAATAAATAAAAGCTAAGCAATTTTCCTCTGGAAAATAGTTTGTTCATGTCTTTGGAGTCCTGGAGCACAGGAATAAACATTATAACTTGTACAGAACAAAAAATATTGACATTTTTCCAAAAGAAGTCCAGGCGTTTGGGCCTCATGAAATTCACTGGTGCCAAGCCTCAAAACAGTTCCTATCAGCAATCACACAGAGGGCCACATCACAGGTTTTGCATTTCTATTTTATTTATTCTTTTATTTATTATGTTCTTTTTATTCTTTTATAATACATTTATACTACTATAATACTTTTTTACAGTAAATAAATAAATGGCACTTCAGCTGGGTCTATCCTGGTAATCTAGTTCCTCATCTGTCAAAAAGCTCTGTTCTCCTGAAAATCCTTCATCCTGCAATGCACCAAAATAGACCAGCGCTTTATTTACGTCCATTTCGCTGTGTTTCTCTGTGAATCGCGCGTCTCCGTGAGTCTCTCTATCTCTCTACACTATATCAGCGCTTGGTTCATGCGTAATGACGCACACCAATGTTTACAACGGATCAGCCTGTAATTGGTCAAAAACCATCACGTGAAAACATCACGTGATATCCAGGATGTCCGCTAGCATCGAGCTAGCGGCAAAAATGACCGAATATTTATGAATTATGGGCTTCAAGATTATCAAAGTTTGACATAAAGCGTTTGGATTTATTGCTGAAAACCTCTGAAAGGAAGCACAAGTTCCAGGCTGGATAGAAAACCTTCTGTAAAGGCTAGAAAGACCCGAAAGACACCCCCGTGATGGCTAGCTCGTTAGCTTTCTGCTGGAAAAAACGGTAAGAAAATCGAGAAATCTGTCATCGAGTTATGTAAACATTTATCGGAGGTGACGTGTGGCATCGTCGACGACGCCGTCGGGCTCAGGGGGTTAAACTCAAGGATAGAGGTGATAAAAATGAACATGTTGCCTAGATTGCTGTACTTATTCATTTCATTACCAATTTGTATACCAAAAACTCAATTTGATAAATGGGATAAACAAGTGAGCAGATTTATTTGGAAGGGGGAAAGACCAAGAGTTAAGCTTAAAACTCTACAACTAGAGAAAAAAAGAGGAGGACTTGCTCTTCCTAATTGTAAAGAATATTTCCTAGCTGCCCAGTTAAGATATACAGTATAATCTATTGGTGCTCGTCAGAATATTACTCCAAATGGAAACACATTGAGCTTAACTACGGAACTTGCCAACCACAAACGAGGTTGGGTGAGAAAACATCTAACCAACCTATAGAACCAAATCCTATAGTAGACACCACAATTAAGATTTGGTGGGATATAATGAATAAATACAAATTGGAGGGCGATTGTAAATTGTTGATCTGGCCATTGTACTCTACAAAATTCAGAAGTGGACAGATGGATAGCACATTTACAAAATGGACAGACAAGGGAATCACCGCAGTGTGTACATTAACAGAGGGTAAAAAGTTTAAATCCTTTGAAAACTTGAAGAGGGAATTTGACCTGGAAAACTCTGATTTAGTTAGGTATTTCCAAATAAGACATTTTTATAATACAGACATTGAAAATCATCTTTCTCAAGAGGGCAGTGATTTGATAGATATGATCACAAGGGGACATACAGACATTTACCCTCAAAGATGTATCCAGGGTGTACAAATGTTTACAAAATTGCAATAGGTTTGACTCACTATACATAAAACAGAAATGGGACGTAGAACTGCAGCTTAAATTGTCAGAGGATGATTGGCATTCGATCTGTCTTTCTCAACAAATTTCTACTAGCTCCAGACAATGGAGAGAATTTGGCTGGAAGAACTTGGTGATATACTTTATTACCCCCCTCATCAAAAGCAAACAGTTAAAAAAAGAACAACAGTGTTGAAGACTTTGCGGGGATGTCAATGTCAATCACTCCTATGTATTTTGGTCATGTATAAAAATTCGCCCCTACTGGGAATGTATTGTAACAGAAATGGAAAAAATTTTGGGTTACAAAATACAGAATGACCCTCAGTCTTTGTATTTAGGCCTGTTAACTAAAGATGTTGTTAAAGAGGAAGACATTTATCTACTCAAAGTGATGCTGATAGCAAGTAAGAAAGTTATAACGAGGAATTGGTTAAAAAGTGATCCTTTGAATCTGGACCAATGGAGGAATATCATGGAGGAAATATGCGCAATGGAAAAAATGACCCCACGACCTGAGACTGGAAGCACATAAATGTAAAACACGATGGTGGAAATGGACTTGTTATGTAACTCATTCAAATGTATGAAACAAATAGTTGTTGCTGTTATTTTTATTTGTTTGTTCATTGAGTAAATTAAGAAATGCAAATTAAAAAAAGAGGGAAAAAAATCATCTTTCTTCTCATACTTGGTGTTCCCCTCAAGAATGTTGTCCCAACCTCTCTATGAGAGCCTTCTCTCTCTCTCTTTCTCTAGTATCAACACATACTGTTATCCATTATCCAATTGTCAATTTGTCAAAGATATGTAGTATACAGCTGGGGATTGATTAAACAACTAGATTGTTGTATAACCTATTATTTTTGTATTCCCTATTATAATTTATCGTTATGCGTTTGCACTTTTTCTATCTGTACACAGAGCATAATAAACATGCAACTTGTTCATTATCATTAACTGTCAAACTGTTATTATTATTATTATTATTGTATTTTTAGACCATTGGTATTGACTGGTTTAAGTTATTTTATTGGTATAGGTAAGGGCATGGCCTAAGGCTTAAAATGCACCAGAATGCAGGAAATCACATCTACGAAATTCAAAGTTTTCGGGTGGAGGACCCCCAGACCCCCCTCTTATTCAGCCCCACCTCCAATTTTTTTCACCAGCCGCCACTGATTGAAACCAAAAGAATATAGTTGGCTTCATTTGTTTAGTAAATATACATTTCCTTCAGTTATTTTCATGCTTAAGCCTGTTAAACTGTATTTTGAGAGGTTCTGTTGCTCTACCATATTTGATCCATCATTTAATTGCACAGCACATATTTAGAGCAGCTCCAGCAGGAGCTGAAGACGTATCTTTTTCCGCAGCACTTTATCCTGTAATACTAACACTTTCTCTTTTCTCTTCTATTCTATTGTATTCTTAAAAAAATTATGTTAAATTTAACTGAAAGGGGTCATAGCACTTGCATATTGTTGTCTTATTGTTAGTTTAAAGCAGTGTTTCTCAAACTTTTTCAGCCCAGGGACTACTTTATCTTCCGATTTTTTTCTGTGGACCACCTAACAAAATCCCACTCTAACATGCCAAAAAAAAAAAAAAATTGTAAGGATAAGCTAAATTTAAGTTTAATATGCAACCAGGGCTGGACTGGCCATCGGGCATACCGGGCATTTTCACGGTGGGCCGGCGTGCTTTTTGGGCTGATACATCTCAAACTTTAAATTTTTTTTAAATGGCCCATCCAACTCGTATCAGCGACCCATTGCGTTTAGTTTAGCGGCCGCGGTGCTGGGATCTTTGTGCCGTTGAAACGCATTGGACAAAAAAGTCAGCGTGGGTCTTTTCTTTCTCACAGACCGGCCCATGAAACGGAGATCAGCGGCCCATTGGTTATTTTCTTGATTGACACTGGGCTGGTCCAATCACATCTTTAATCACCTCCCCCTCTGGGTTAAGCGAGCGTGCAGTGTCAGACTCAGCGAGTATCTGTCAAAATAGTCAGAGCGAAGGAGAAGAAACGCAATGAATGTGCAGAGAAATGGCGTGAAAAAAAAGAAACAGCCTTCAGTGTCTGATGAGGAGAGAGGGGGATCACGAGAGACTTTAGTGAGTGTAGAAAACTGTGGTAAGCAGAACTAGGCTACTTTCAGAACACAGGACAGGCTATGAGAAGGAACCCATTACTCAGTTACGCATTATTTCCACATCTGCATATTTGACGATTACGCATTTTACTAGAATTATAATGAGAGTATGAGGCCCGTTTGTAAACCACGTTTCCGCCAAAATAAAAGCTGAATGCCGTTTCCATCAAAATAAAAGATAATGGCCCTCATTTATCAAAAGTGCGTACACCAAATTTCCAGCGTACACCTGGCGTACACCCAAAACCACGGTGACTTTGAGATTTATCAATATGGACGTTGGCGTACGGCACGCTCGAATCCTACACCAGCTCAGGAGGTGGTGTACGCACGTTTTGAGTTAGTGAGGAAATGCGGAGAAAAATTCCTAACACCACAAAACGCACTGACAAACTAAAAGATTATATTATATATTATGACCCAGTGTAAAAAAACAACAACAACAGAGTAATTATAAACTTCAGTATTTATTTTTGTGCAACATGGACTTCAATGTTTAATTTGTGAGACTTTACCAAGGCATTTGATTTGTAAGCATTCCTTCAGTTGCGAGCCTGCGGACTTTACCCTGCCGTTTCAGGATTAGCTATCCCCGACAGGTGCGCACGGACTGGGTTCGGTAATGAAAGGCTTTCATTGACCAAAAAATAATTCAGACTGACAAAATAATAAAAAATACATTCCTCTTCTTTTACATATAATTATAATACAAATAATAATAATAACGACATTCTTCTTCTAAATAACAAGCGCCATTAATAATACAAATCATAATAATAAGAAGAAGAATATTGCAAATTGTCATGAAATTATTAATGTGAATGAATGGTACTCCACATCAGATCATCATCACTATTGTACACCCCAATACATGTGAAGTGATTCTAAATTAAATGCTAATTCAAAAGACGTGCTGTAAAATAATGCATTGTGATAGGTCATTTCGGCATCACGTCAGAGAAGTTTCTCTTCTTTGCCGTCTTCCGTGTGTCCATGGCGTAAAATGAGGATGTGGGGGGAGCGGAGACTTGAATATTTAGGGGCGTGTTATTCTAATGACGATCGTTTTCGGCCGCGGGATTTATTAAGGGCAGGCATTGCGTACACCTGGATTTCAAAGGTACGCACAGCTTCATAAATCAGGCGGTGAGAGGAGTGTTAGCATAATCTTACGCCAACATATACACCCGTTTCTACGCAAGAATGATAAATGAGGGCCAATGGGTTTATATCTCTTTCAAGTTACAGAAATCAGTTCTAAGCTAATTATGAAAGTTGCTTTTATTTTTCTTGCATGTGTTTTACAATATATGGCTATTACTGTCATGTAATTTATATTATAACTATGATTATGTAGTATATAATGTCAGTGGCGGTTCTACTTTGAATTACACTCAGGATGAGACCCCCTTCGAGCCCACCGAATCAGCACCGAAAACATTGGGATTTTTTTTAGACAATAGCCTAATTGCACGACCTATTCGATATTCTATAATTAAATCAACAAATCGAAAATCGTGACTCATCCCTACTGCTTTATTAATGTAGGCCTACCCAGTGTAAAACTCAGACATCCCCACAAAAATGTGTCTTTTTGTTAATGACTGTCCACAGGGGCGGCTCGCCCATAGAGGGCGCTGGGGCGCCGCCCTCCCTCCGACCTGTCTGTCTGTTTTTTTAATATATATTATAATTTATAATTTTGAAAAATAATCAATGTTAATTATATGCTAATAATGGTTTTACTTTGAAAAGTGTTTTGAACTCACCAGAATGATATTTGCATTCCACTTTCGTTACTTTTATCATGTTGGTGTAGTAGTATAGCCAATAGGCTGTCTTCTCAGGGCGCCAGTTCGCTCAGCCCCACAGTGCTGGAATTTAAGCCAATAGTTCCCCGGTTGCTATGCAAAAAAGTTTATATTTCGCCAATCAGCGTCGTCAAATTTTATGGTTTAGGGGCGCTGAAAATATCGCCCACAGTATCAGACTAGGGGAGTGCACCGTGCACGCGCACCACGGGACACTTTTTTTTTACCTCAGATGAGAGCAGAATGGCAGCGTCAGTGACGTCGAGTGGAAATAATGTAAAGTAAGTCGTGGGAATTGACCTGTCTGTCTCTGTCACTCACTCACTCACACACACACAAACACTGTTTCACACACATTTGATATTAAAATAGTTATAGGAATATTAATACCTGTGTGTTTGCTTTGTTTTTGATGTTTTTAAGTTCTGAGCTAGATTACTGTGTTTCATACTAGTTAAAATCATCTTTCTTCTCATACTTGGGTGTTACCCGCAAGAATGTTGTCCCACCCTCTCTTTCACAGCCTTTTCTCTCTCTCTTTCTCTAGTATCAACACATTGTTATCCATTATCCAATTGTCAATTTGTCAAAAATATGTAATCTACAGCTGGGGATTGATTAAACTAGATTGTTGTATTATCTATTATTTTTTGTATTACCTATATTATAATTTATCAATATTATGCGTTTGCACTTTTTTTGTCAGCACACAGAGCATAATAAACAACTTGTTCATTATCAGTAACTGTCAAACTGTTATTATTATTATTGTATTATTTGACCATTGGTATTGACTGGTTTAAGTTATTTTATTGGTATAGGTAAGGGCATGGCCTAAGGCCTAAAATGCACCAGAATGCAGGAAATCACATCTACTAAATTCACAATTTTCTGGGGGGGGACCCCCAGACCCCCCTCTTATTCAGCCCCCCCTCCAATATTTTTCACCAGCCGCCACTGACTGTCCAACTACAGGATTTAACATGGAGTAACAGCTCACTACCAGTTACAAAAGACACTGTAACAAAAGTCTGTCACAGGCAATTCTAGTTGCATTTTTCATCAATTAATTTCTTAAATTATCCATTGACTATGTTCTGGCCCACCATCTAGTGTCAAAAATATTTGTTGGCCCGATGCCAACCTTATTTGCCGACCTCTGCCATAGGAAATTACGCCCGTCTATATGACAGCACTGAGTGCGCTCATCTCTGGCTCAGCGCCAGCCAACACGCGGAAGCACATTTCAATTTAGCAGTTGATCACATGATGCACTGACCGTTCTATTTACGGTGTGTACATGCGAAAAGGTGACAATTTTGTAGAAACTTGCCTAGTTTAGGTCATCTTTTCGCGGACCACTAGGGGGCAATGGCGGACCACACTTTAAAGGGTTAGTTCACCCAAAAATGAAAATTAAGTCATTAATTACTCACCCCCATGCTGTACCAACCCCGTAAGACCTTCGTTCATCTTCGGAACACAAATGAAGATATTTTTGATTAAATTTGAGAGCTGGATCACTCCTCCATAGACTGCCAAAGGGACTGGCTCTTGACAGCCCATAAAGTCATTAAAGAAAATGTTAAAATATTCCATGTGCCTACAGTGGCTCAATTATAAGTTTATCAAGCGACGAGAATAATTTTGTGCGAAAAAAACATAAATAACGACTTTATTCGACTATTCCATTACTTCCTTATGGGCGCATGCGCGAGAACTGAGAGGAGGACGTTCTTCTCCTTCGACTACTTTTTGTTACCGGCTGCTCCGCTTAGGAGTATTACCGCCACCTACCGTATAAGATGACACTGGCACACTGTCATTTTTTGAGAAGATTAAAGGCTTTTGAGTGCACCTTATAGTGCGGAAAATACGGTAATTGAAAAGTGTATGTACAGGGCAGATCTTCCTCTGCTTGCAAACAGAAAGTTTTGCGCTTCCAGCTATATCAGCACATCATCTTATACGGTAGGTGGCGGTAATACTCCTAAGCGGTGAGCAGCCGGTAACAAGAAGTAGTCGAAGAAGAACGTCGTCATCTTAGTTCTCGCGCATGCGCCCATAAGGAAGTAATGGAATAGTCGAATAAACTCGTTATTTATGTTTTTTTCGCACAAAAAGTAGTCTCGTCGCTTGATTAACTTATAATTGAGCCACTGTAGGCACATGGAATATTTAAACATTTTCTTTAATGACTTTATGGGCTGTCAAGAGGCAGTCCCTTAGGCAATCTATGGAGGAGTGATCCAGCTCTCAAATTTAATCAAAAATATCTTAATTTGTGTTCCGAAGATGAACGAAGGTCTTACAGGGTTGGTACAGCATGGGGGTGAGTAATTAATGACTTAATTTTCATTTTTGGGTGAACTAACCCTTTAAGAATTACTGGTAGGGACACTCCACCCATTTGCATTAAGATTTCATTCCCCAAGAAGGACCCAAATAAAAAAAATAAAAAATTATACTATTCTACTACATATGATCCACTTTCAATATTCATGTCTCCACCAGTGGAATTACCCTTTAACTGCTTCTATTGTTCTCAATTTGTAAGTCGCTTTGGATAAAAGCGTCTGCTAAATGAAAAAATGTAAATGCATATTCATGACTGTATAAATTAAATATAGATGAATCTTTTATAAAGTTACTAAAGTAATTCAGTCAATAACAGGGAGTGATTACTGTGTTTGTAGTTTGATTAACAGTCAGAAACATTAGGCTTTTATTAGGCTGCTGCTGACCGAATGCACATCCAATAGAGCCTGTTGTACTGTACATGCGTTTCCTTTGATGACGCATATTAAAGATATAACCAACTATGTTTACCAGGATACTCACCAAGATGCATGTTTTACATAAATTTACGTGAATTTGTCTGTTAAAGCGCAAGACATGAAAGAGAATTCAATTCAATTCACACACTGTGGGTCTCATTCATGAAACATTCGTAAATATACGAGTAAATATGAGAGTGATTTGTGCGTAAAGAGACCTTCCTGAAAACTCTTCTCCTGATTCACAAATACTTCGTAAATGTCAAATGTGATAGTGAAATGTGTGTGTGTGTTAATGAATTCCAATGAGTCGTAAATGGGATGCGTGTGCACGTTCATTCCCAATTACCATAAATCCCGCCCATTAAATCCGACTGACAACTATATATGGGCATCATATTATGACATGAATGCGAATGAAAAAGAAAAATTTCTCAGATGCAGAAATGTAAGTTATATTATCAGAAGTTCATTAAAAACACCACATTTTATTTTTAAGCATACATAGTGGCGTATCAGGTCATATAAAAAAGGAAGCTTGGCAGCATATTACAGATGCAGTTAATGGAGTTTCATCTGTTAATCGAACAGTCCCAGAAGTGAAAAGAAAATGGTTCGACATTAAGCTTGAAAGCAAAAGATGAATTAGTTCACTTGGGAAAAATCTTATTCAAACTGGAGGAGCTCCACCATCGCAGATGCTGGCTCCCATAATCAGACATCCCAACCTACAAGAATTCATTTCAGGGAGGTTTATCTCAATGCATGTAATGTTGAGGGGAGGGGGGATATAAAATATGTTAATAAATATAAAATATGTCAATATGTTATATTAATGTCATGAATCGCTCCTCCGTGGCTCTCTCCGCTCATCATAGAGCTCCGTCTCCCGAGTATTGAACTGCATTTCCCATAAGCCCCGTACCTAGGGTTAATCACCGGCACAGGTCTTCCCTATTTACCCTCCTATATAAACAGCCCGCTGACTCTCAATCAGTGCGAAGTCTTGTTTTGCCCCGGCGACATTTCTGAGCGTTTTCCCCTGTGTTTATCTGGATTCTCTGTGTATCGACCCTCGACTGTTCTTGGACTTTGATTCTCCGTTTGCTGCCTGCCCTGACCATTGCCTGTGTTTCTGGATTACGACCCTTGCTGCCTGCCCTGACCCTCGCCTGTCTCTTCTGGACTTTGATCATTGCTGCCTGTCCTGACCCCTGCCTGTCATCGGTGATTCTTGTGGATTGTCTGTTATACATTTATGCTGATCGTTGACCCGTGCCTGTATTACTATTCTTAATAAATCTACACTGCATATGGATCCGCACGACTCTGCCTCTCCATTACAGAAGACTTCGCTGACACAGGATCCAGCAGCCATGCATCATCTAGTATCAGAGCTGTCTACTCAGGCTAACATTCTGGCGTCTCACCAGCAACAGCTGGTCAAACTCACGACACTTACTGAGCAGTTAGTCAAGTCTGTTCAGTTCCTGACGCCACCTGCCGGTGCTGCGGCAATTCCCTCACCAGAGCCCGATCCCTCGCCTCCTCTCGGGAGTAATGCAGCCAACCATCCTCGCCTATCTCTCCCGGAGAAGTATGATGGCAGTCCCGTCAAGTGTAAAGGTTTCTTGCTACAATGTTCCATCTTTATTAATCAACAGCCCCAATTCTATCAAACAGATGAAAGTAAAGTGTCTCTCATCTGCTCATTATTAACTGGCAGAGCTCTGGAGTGGGCAACCGCACTGTGGGAGGGAGGTAATCTATCATTCCCGTCCTATCACAACTTTATGCTACAATTCAAAGAAGTGTTTGAGCATCCCGCCGGAGGAAAGGAACCAGGTGAGCTGCTGCTTGCGTTACGTCAGGGCGATTCTTCAGCAGCTGATTACGCTCTGTCCTTCCGGACTCTTGCTGCACAGACAGGCTGGGGCGATGATCCACTCAAACTGCTGTACCGTAAGGGTCTGAATACAGAGCTTCAGGGAGAACTGGCTTGTCGGGATGAGGGAAAGTCACTACACCAACTCATCAACTTATCGATTCGGCTGGATAATCTTATACGAGCTCGGAGAGTTCCCCAGGGTCACAGAGGCAATTCAGCTCCATTTGCTGTTCAGGAAAGTGAACCCATGCAGATCGGCTACACCCATCTAACTCAGGAAGAGAGAGAGAGAAGAGTTCGTAACCGACTGTGTCTCTACTGCGGGGAATCTGGCCACATGAGGGCGACATGTCCCAAGCGACCCACATCACGAGATCCCAAAGCGGTGAGTTACAATTCCAATTCCTCTAATGTGTTTGAACTGGATGTTACGCTGTACTTTGGAGGAGATAGGATTAATACTACAGCACTAGTAGATTCTGGGGCGGCTGGAAATTTTATTGATCTATCTTTCGCCAAGACTTACCATATCTCTCTTCTTCCATGCTCACCTCCGAGGGCCGTAGCAGCGTTAGATGGACGTCCGTTGGGGAATGGCGAGATACAATACATCTCGCAAGAAGTAACTTTAAAGACCAGCACCCTTCACTCTGAAATCATCCAACTGTTCACCATTGACTCACCACGACACCCAATCATTCTAGGACTACCCTGGTTGGAGAAACACAACCCCGTCATCTCATGGTCTGAAAAACAGATAGTTCAGTGGTCTAATGCATGTCACAGGGATTGTCTCCGCTCCATCACCAAGGTGTCCTTATCCATTCCTCATTCCGAAGTTCCAAAATCAGCCAAGATTCCTGTTCAATATCAAGATCTCTCGTTAGCCTTCAGTGAGGATCAGGCAACCAAACTTCCTCCTCACCGTCCCTATGACTGCGCGATCGATCTCATTACCGGCGCCTCTCCTACTCGAGGAAGAATATTCCCTCTTTCACAGCCAGAATCTGAAGCGATGAAGACCTACATCGAAGAACAGCTATCCAAGGGCTTCATAAGACCATCTACTTCTCCTGCTTCAGCTGGCTTTTTCTTCGTTAAGAAGAAGGATGGAGGTTTACGACCCTGTATTGATTACCGCAGTTTGAATGAGATCACCGTTAAGTTCCGCTATCCATTGCCTCTGGTTCCTGCTGCTCTTGAACAGCTCCGTACCGCCAAGTATTTTACCAAGCTCGACTTGAGAAACGCATATAACTTGATACGGATCCGAGAGGGAGATGAGTGGAAGACAGCCTTTTCAACCACTACGGGGCACTATGAATACACCGTGATGCCTTTCGGATTAGCTAACAGTCCTTCTGTTTTTCAGTCCTTTGTTAATGAGATCTTCCGAGATATGCTCAATCGGAATCTCATTGTCTACATCGATGATATCCTGATCTATTCCGAGACGTTTGAGGATCATGTGAAAGAGGTGAGAGCAGTGTTACAGCGCCTCATTGAGAATCAACTATACGCAAAACTACCTAAATGTGAGTTTCATCAGACGCAGATCGCTTTCCTGGGTTACATCATCAGTGCTGAGGGGGTCACCATGGATGGAGACAAAGTTCAGGCCGTGGTAGATTGGCCACAACCAAAGAACGTCAAACAACTACAACGTTTCTTGGGCTTTGCAAACTTTTATCGTCGTTTCATCAGAAACTTCAGCGTCATCGCCGCACCACTCACTTCCATGTTGCAAGGAGGTGGACATAAATTGAAGTGGTCACCCAGCAGTCTAAGAGCTTTTCAACAGTTGAAGGAGAAATTTACCACCGCTCCTATTCTGCATCACCCCGACCCAGAGCGAGAGTTCATCGTTGAAGTGGATGCGTCGGATACAGGCATCAGGGCAGTACTGTCACAACGACAGGGCAATCCAGAGAAGCTCTTCCCTTGTGCATATTATTCACGAAAACTAAATTCTGCTGAGAGAAACTATGATGTGGGAGACCGGGAACTTCTAGCCATGAAGCCAGCTTTGGAGGAGTGGCGGCATTGGTTGGAGGGGGCGCATCTTCCATTCACCGTTCTAACCGATCACCGTAACCTAGAGTACATCAAGACAGCCAAGAGACTGAATCCCAGACAGGCCAGGTGGTCCTTGTTCTTTAGTCGATTCGACTTCAAAGTGACGTACCGTCCAGGATCCAAGAACGGTAAGGCGGACTCTCTCTCAAGACAATTTGATAGTTCACCCAATGCTCATACTTCAGAACCCATTCTGCCCCCCGCCGTCATCGTGGCTCCCATCCAGTGGGATATCATGACAGGAATTTCAGCCGCTCAGCAGGAGGAGCAACCACCTTCGGACTGTCCTCCAGATCGTACATATGTACCGACTTCTCTTCGCACTCGAGTGCTGGAATGGGTGCATAATACTCCCAGCTCAGGCCATCCAGGAATCACAGCCACTACTCACCTAGTCATGAACCGATTCTGGTGGTCAACGCTTCAGGCGGACGTTATCTCCTTCGTAAAGCAATGCATTGCATGTAACATCTCAAAATCATCTCACCAGAGACCTGCCGGATTACTCCAACCACTTCCCATACCACAACGCCCATGGTCCCACATCGCAATTGACTTTGTCACCGATCTTCCTTCCTCACAGAGTTTCACAACCATTCTAACGGTGGTCGACCGGTTTTCTAAGGCTTGTCGGTTCATTCCATTGGTCAAACTTCCCACAGCGCTACAGACAGCAGAGGCTTTGATGCAACAGGTGTTTCGGCTGTACGGACTACCCGAGGATATCGTGTCTGACAGGGGTCCTCAGTTCACGTCGCGGGTATGGCAGGCTCTATGTGAAAAGTTAAATATCAATGTCAGTTTAACCTCCGGATATCATCCACAGGCCAATGGACAAGTAGAGAGGCTCAACCAGGAACTCACTCGTTTCCTGCGGACATACTGCAACCAAAATCAACAGGAGTGGAGTCGTTTTCTGGTGTGGGCTGAATATGCTCAAAATTCCTTACGTAAACCGTCCACAGGTCTAACACCATTCCAATGCATTCTGGGTTATCAACCACCTCTATTTCCCTGGTCCGGGGAACCCACGGATTTACCGGCCATTGACGATTGGCTTCGGAGAAGTGAGGAGACCTGGAATAGTGCTCATGTTCATTTACAACGGGCAGTTCGACGTTTCAGAGAGCAAGCGGACTGTCATCGGAGAGGAGGGCACAACTATCAACCAGGACAATGGGTCTGGCTGTCATCCAGGGACCTACGCCTCCGTCTTCCCAGCAAGAAGCTGAGCCCTAGGTACGTGGGTCCATTCAAAATTCTCAGACAAATGACCCCTGTATCATACCGACTTGCATTGCCACCTACTTACCGTATCTCTCCCACTTTCCATGTCTCATTGCTCAAACCTGCCGGAGCTCCGAGTGGAGAGAGGGACCAGGACGAGGTTGCGGAGACGAGCTCCCCTCCCATCATCATCGAAGGCGAGGAGGCTTACCGGGTGAGAGAGATTCTTGACTCAAGACGCCGAGGCAGGGAACTACAGTATTTGATCGACTGGGAGGGGTATGGTCCTGAGGAGAGATCGTGGGTAAAGTCCCAGGATGTTCTGGATCCATCATTGATCTCCGAGTTCCATCAACAACACCCCACTAAACCTGCCCCGAGACCCCGTGGAAGACCTCGGCGTCGCACACATCCTCGCTTCAGGAGCCGTTTGCAGGAGGGGGGCTCTGTCATGAATCGCTACTCCGTGGCTCTCTCCGCTCATCATAGAGTTCCGCCTCCCGAGTGTTGAACTGCATTTCCCATAAGCCCCGTACCTAGGGTTAATCACCGGCACAGGTGTTCTCTATTTACCCTCCTATATAAACAGCCCGCTGACTCTCAATCAGTGCGAAGTCTTGTTTTGCCCCGGCGACATTTCTGAGCGTTTTCCCCTGTGTTTATCTGGATTCTCTGTGTATCGACCCTCGACTGTTCTTGGACTTTGATTCTCCGTTTGCTGCCTGCCCTGACCAATGCCTGTGTTTCTGGATTACGACCCTTGCTGCCTGCCCTGACCCTCGCCTGTCTCTTCTGGACTTTGATCATTGCTGCCTGTCCTGACCCCTGCCTGTCATCGGTGATTCTTGTGGATTGTCTGTTATACATTTATGCTGATCGTTGACCCGTGCTTGTATTACTATTTTTAATAAATCTACACTGCATATGGATCCGCACGACTCTGCCTCTCCATTACAATTAACATATTTAAAATATGTTTAAAGTAAATATAAAATAAAAATGGTAATATGTTATATTAACATATTTTATATTTAATAAATATTACATATTAAATAATATTATGTATATTATATATTAAATTTTCATAAATATTAACAAATGATTGTTTTAATTATGGAATTCTCCATAATTAACTCCTAAACTTCAGTAGAGAACAATTCTTTGTAAGGAAGGAGGGGTTTCTTTATTGTACATTTATTTGCATGTAGTATGTAGCCTATGGTTTGCGTTGCTTTAAATTGGTCAGTGCAGCGCTGACTATTCAGTGTCGCTAGGAAACACGTCCGCGCTGCGCTGACGAATCGGCCGCGCGGCTCGGATCATTGAACCGTGCAGATGACATGTCTGCGCGGCACGAGCTTTGTAAAGCCCCGCTGTCTCGTCCCACTTTTGGTTTGTTTGGCTTCCCATATCTCTGCCGTGCACGCGCCGCGCGCTATGTATGTTATACGCGCAGTATCTCGCTCTAGATTCCGGGAGATTTTAACTCATTTGCGGGCATCAGGGAGACGCTATCAATATGCGTGAGACTCCCGGAACTTCCGGGAGACTTGGGATGTCTGCATAATACAAGTAAAAAGAAAAAACTTATGTAATTACTAAACATAATATTTTTCAAAATGCTGTGTGAATATGTACCCGATTAAGGTGAATTAAAATGCAGCCTTATTAATGAGCAAAACGTTCGGATTGTTAAGCCCACCATTTACGCGTGGCTGGGAGCAGGTGTAGATTTCTTTCGTACCAACTTACATTTGGAAAATACCAACATTTTAATGAATCTTTAATGAAAATTTACACCAGAACCACTTTACACACGATTTACACAAAAATTCGTTCTGCTCGTGTTTTATGAATGAGATCCTGTGAGTGGCACTTTCAGGGCACGTGCTCCGTGTTCATGTTTTACTTACAGATACGATTTAGTTTTAATCCAAATGACACGTGTGCTGAGTGAACGATCAGCAACCAAGAGCATACAGCAGAAGTGGGCTATCTCTCTCTCTCTTTCTCTCTCTCTCTCTTTAGTTAAAGTTAGTAAATACGTGCTTCGTTTTACTTTCTTTGCTATTTATATATCCGACCGAACAACAAACTTTCCACTGATGTCTGTGAAAGGGTTGCGTTCGACCAGTTTGCACATTCTCTTATCAGTTTGCTCACCACAGCTATATAACTATATCTAATTATCTCACTAATAGACCAACGCTACTTTTGCGTCATCGAAGGGTAACGCAAAACAGATTCCCCTGATAACAGAACTCACTCTAGATCTGCAAAGTTTCTTTATAGCAAAAATGGCACAAACATACACACTCTCTTTGCCGGCCGAGGACTGTGAGCGGAATTTAAAGAAGCTACTGGATACGGGGTTACAGAGGTGTCCCTTTGAAACGGAAAACTGGATTAATGACCCCACGCAGTGGCCAAATATGGACTATTTAGACATCTCCCACTATCTCGTGGAATCACCAAGTAAGTAGCCTATTTTTTGTCATTAACACACTCACAGTATGACAAACTAGACTATGACGCCATGTCACTTGGATTATATTTAACTTGATTTAAGCTATTGACATAGTTTTGTTGTTGGCTAGCTATACTAGTTAGAAAGACGAAGCTGCTAGCAGCTAACGTTACGTGATTAGCTCTCACTAGGCACGCTACCTTTGGCCACTGCGTGGGGTCATTAATCCAGTTTTCAACTATTTCAAAGGGAAACCTCTGTAACCCAGTATCCACTAAATTCTTTAAATACCGCTCACGGTCCTCGGCCGGCAAAGAGAGTGTGTATGTTTGTGCCATTTTTGTTATCAAGAAACTTTGCAGATCTAGAGCGAGTTCTGTTCTCGGGGGAATCCGTTTGTCTTCCCCCAAAAAGGGGTGTTACCCTTCGATGACACAAAAGTAGTGTTGGTCTATTAGATATATTACTTCATAGACAGTACCCAGAAAATTGTTATATAAATGTAACAAATATCCTCTGTTGTAACTGAAGTCAAACTGATGATAAACTCTAACAAGACTGAGCAGTGAAATTACACATGGCACATCTGAACAAGAAAAGTACAATGTAATTGGATACAGAATACATCTTAGCAAAGTGATTTTTACATAATTAATGCAAGATAAAATCAAATGCAAGTATTTGAGTTCAGACCTCAGTATCTGTAGCTGACAGTTTGGGCTCTTCAGTCCATCAGAAAGCAGCTTCACTCCTGAATCCTGCAGGTCATTGTTACTCAGGTCCATCTCTCTCAGGACGTTTGAGGATTGAAGAACTGAAGACAAACTCTCACAAGATTGAATGGTCAGATTACAGCCAAGTAACCTGTGTGGAGAACAAAACAAACAGTAATATTAATGTGTTTTTCATGTAGAGTTTATAACAGGGGTTCTCAGCTCAGACCCTTGAGATCCACTTTCTGGTCGAGTTTAGCTCAAACTCTTATCAAATACACCTGAACAAGCTAAGGGACCGATCGATATTTATGGAAAGGACCATCGCAGGAAAAACAGGGTAGGGTCATGTCTTTTTATTCTTTGTTGAGGGGAGGATCATCCAACTTTTTTTAGTCTAGGAGGAGGGTTATGGAAGTAAAATAATGTCAAATGTTTTTGAAACAAAAAGCATGTTGAATTGCACCAACTGAAAAAATATGCATTGCGTTAACCATACTTGCATTTAATCCATTGTATTTTTAAAGAGGACATATCATGCAAAATCCACTTTTTTAGCCCTTAAATGCATTTTGTTGTATATTTGGAGTGTTGAAGTACAGAAAAGATGAAATTATTCTCTTCAGGTGCTTCGTTAATATCTTTATATTCTGTTTTGGTCATATTTTTCAACCTGTTCAGATTTTTCTCTTCTCTATGATGTTTTTTGAGCAAGTGCGTCACCGTATTTGCAGCGGAACTGCCAAATAAGGACATCGTCTACCGGCCCAACACTTCGAGCAATCCGTCATTATTATTTCTCGCTCCGATTTTGTAGTCCGAGCTCAATGATGCAAAAGTTACGATAGGGCAAGTCAAAATGTTCGGTTGTTGGATGTACGTTAGTGACCTGAAGCACTTCAAGGATTCCCACTTCAACAACCTCCGCCAGTATAAAGAAGGGTTTGCCAATTGACTTTGTCTGAATGAGAGGTAAATTCCTTCTATCTTTGGAGACGACGAACAGAGCATTTCGATAAGCTGTAAATATCGTTAATAAAAATAAAGTACTTTACTTTCTTAAAACACATGGTGGTCATGGTTTAGCAGTACCTTTGTCTTTCTTTGTTTTGGTTTTGAAGTAACGTTCCACGTCTGCAGTATTATTGTTCTTGAGTTTCATCAATGGTCATTTAGCTGCGTTGTTTTCTGATGCTTTTCTAAACGTATAATATTGTCAATACAGATTTTTTTTGTGGTAAGATTAGACCGTAGTCATTTATCTTGTCAGTGTGCTTGTTTTAACAAGAGAAATAGTCGACTTTCACTAATAACACAAAACAGTTAACTCGCATACCAATACATGAAGAGGTTGTTCTGCAGGTTCGTCGTCGTCTTTATCAACTCGCTCGCTCTGGCTCAAATATGTAAGGCTTGATGGACAAGTCTTCTGTTGTTGACATTTTATTAACGTGTGAATAAAAATGTTCTCTGGAGGTATCGTGTATAATTGTATATCTCTAATCAAACTACAATAATGGCCGAACGTGGGGAGTTGAACTGACCGTGAACTCATCGACCTGGAGAGCGGGCGGGGTATGAAGTATCTCCTTTTTATTTAAAGGGGCCGCTTTGAAACGGGTCGCTCAAAGATGCACATCAGAAAAGGGGTAGAAAAGGGGCCTGTTGAGCTATAATAATGAGGAATTCAGACTCAAGCATTGCAGTTATGTTTTATATAGACCACAACGGTATGATTTATATGTAAAAATGAATTATTTAAAAGTATGATATGTATGTACCCTTTAAGGTTTGCATTTTTATGGGCTGAAATTCAACATGGTTGAATATTTAAGCTGTGAATATTTCAATTAAAAACTTTTCAAACACATTTTCTTTATTAAAAATTCAAAAATTCATAAGACATTTGAGTAAACACTTTTGTATTTTGTGTCTTAATCAACCTTTTCCACACACATATAAATTTTAACCCGTACTCACGCTGTGTCCATTTCAGCAAATTACGTTTTGTGAAGGCCTCTCGTCTCTAGCTGTTGCTTTGGTGCTTGTCAACACGCGCTAGCACCCCCTGCTGGTAAAGACGACTAACAGCAGATGGAGATTATACTCTGCAATCTACTGCTTTTCCTGCAGTTCCTGGATGTCAACGTAGAATTTTCTGTTGAATTTGAACCACTGAATTTGTGGAAGCGAATTTTAAAGGCGAAATAAAATGGACCGAAAAAAACCTGTTGAGTATTATAGGTTGTATTTTTAAACAATTTGAAAATTTTGGAAGTGAATTATGAAAGGTGAATATGGATTATTGAATTTTTAATAATGAAAATGTGTTTGTAATGTTTTTAATTAAAATATTTACAGCTCCATATAGGGTCACCCAACAAACTTTTTTTGGGTGACCCTCTATGGAAATAAAATAATGTCAAATGTTTTTGAAACAAAAAGCATGTTGAATTGCACCAATTGAAAAAAAATGTTTGCGTTAACCATGCTTGCATTTAATCTTTTGTATTTTTAAGGCTTGCATTTTTATGGGCTGAAATTCAACATGCTTTATGTTTCAAAAACATTTGACATTATTTTACTTCCATAGAGGGTCACCCAACTTTTGTATTCCTGAAAACATTTCAAAGTGGCTTGTTTGGTGCATATTTTCCCATGTAGCTCTCTCGGTCTCGGTCCCCCATTGCTATCAGATGGGTCTGGCCCAACAAAAATCAGACGCAAAAGATAAAATCCAGTTCGACGCTGTTTGACAGTGCACGCGCACACGCGCAGTACGTGTTTAGAAAAAGTGCATCATGTCAGAACAGAACGCCAATAAAATGTTTATCCAGCAAAGATTTAAAGCATGAGCAAATAATGAACTTTTGTGATTGTGAATACGTGTCCTGTGAGTTTAACTCAAACGCTGTATTAACATGTGATGTGAATGTGCATCGAGTTTTACAGTATTCGGACTTAAAGGCACACTATGCAGGAATTTAGTTTTTGTCAAAGAGCGACCCCTAGAGTCACAGTGGAGTACTTGTATTTAATGTCACTGTCGTAAATACCACTCACGCAGAGCGTCTCTGCACTCACAGCCTGATACCCATTTGAAGATTTTATATTAAGGTACAAATCTTGCATAGTGTGCATTTTTGTGCATCAGTGTCATGGATACATAGTGTCTCTCATGGCGGTGCGCGAGTAGTCTTCACTCAGACACTCTTCAATCTATTGCAGTTGCGGAGACTCTCTAATCATTACGGTGAAATCACAAAATAAAATGCACACAAACGTGTCCCTGCTTGATATAGACTGTTACCACTGATGAAAATATTCAGTTTTGATGAGAAAGAAAAAAACGGTGTGATTCTCGCTAGATTAGTCGGGGGCGCTCCTCCCAAACTTGCATCACACTTGGTGTAGGTCTACTAGACATAGAGATATCTGAACATCTTTGGCAGACCAGTACAGAAGTAATCAATAAATGATCGGGGAGGGTCATGCCTTTTTCACAATCATTTTGGAGGGTCATAGAAAAATGTTTTGGTGGCGAAGGGAGGGTGGAGTCTATCTCGCGTGACATACGCTGCCAGTGTGAAAGCAAAACGTGTGTGTGTGCTGCTCCCGCTCACCATACAGACTGCTGACGCGTGCAGTGTGAAACCGGCGTAAAGCCTCCTCAATCTCGCAACTTATTTGGTCCATATTCCCCATTAATTCAATTAACGTTGTGTATATCATGGTGTTTGTATTTTGCATTTTGGGTATTTTCAAGTATTTTTCTCCAACGGTGTAGTCAAACTTGCCAATAAGATGCAACACCTCGATAAAGTTGGCTCGGGTGACAGAAGTCTCCGCTTCTCTGTGACCTTTTTCTGCAATTTTCACAATGATTCAACAACTGCTCGCATGTATTCCCTATTTTCCCGAACTGCTTTTACATGCCCTTCACTCAAAGCATTCTGGGTGTTCAGCCATCCTCCTTCCTAATGTTATATTCAGCCCATGCATCCACACAGTGTGTGTGCCGCACTGGCATTGAGTGTTTGGAGAGATGGTGTTGCTTTGTGTCGATTCTGAAATCCGTTGTGTGTAAACTCGCAGGTCAGCCTAACTGAGTGCTCGCCATTAAAACTATTAATTATTCAGAGGCTACACATTTTTTTAGGTTGTTAATGATTTTTTTTAATGATTTTAATGAAAGTGACAGTTTAAATAAACAACAACTGGAAAATCATTATGAAATGCTAAGGCGGGGCTGCGCTGGTGCTAAGCAAATTTGAGACGAGGCTATAAATATATATAAATCGAGATCTCTGAGATGATTCTTTTGTGCTTTTGTGTGGAACAGGTGTATAAAAGCTGTCTGTTCTATATGTCATTTAGGTCTGTGTTCCTATCGCGAGGTAGCTGTCGCTGTATTTTTATGAACAAGCCTCCTCCAAAAGAATAAACATCTTTTGGAGATAGACTCCATCTGTTTGTTAATTAAATTGTTTTTGCCACAACAGTTTTAGTGTCAGAAGTGGGACCTCACGGCAGTTCTTTCTGGTCCTGAGACGGATTTGACGGAGTGAATCGGCCCAGTACCAGGCTACTGGTCTCATACCTCGGCAGGTTGGGAGAGAACTTAACAGATTACGAGAGAGAGAGCCAAATCCCGATTTTTCAGGGCCAGGAGGGACTCGCCTGAGATCTGAAAGAATCCGGTGGCAGTAAAGCATCTTGGTAAGAGACCTAAAATTTATTTTATTTTTTTTTATTTCGCATGGTGTAATTTGATATAACTATTAGGTGAACCATAGTGGCTGAACTATCACTTTGGTACGGGCAGGGAAAGTTTTCGAGGGGTGAATTGAGGTGGTGACGGGCATTTCGACTCTTTTCCTTGAGCTGGCTCATTTGAATCGACTCACTAAAAAGAGCAGGTTTTTTAGAAATAAATGATAAAAACTGACACGTAACAAAAATTTTAATTGGCACCTGAGGAAGTCGGACCAATTTTTATGCCGAAAACTGATATTGACACCTGAGGAAGTCGGATCAATTTCATGCAATCGGAAAGATTTGTTACTAACTTTTTTATGAATTATGCTATAACCGGTAATTGTAACACGTGAATCAGCACGAACAACCCGTCACTACAAGCCAATTTTATGCCGAAAACTAGCTCGTGGGGCGGATGAAGGAGCCGCTCTGACTGATTATTGGTTAACAAATTGGCACCTGAGGAAGTCAGACCAATTTTATGAATTTTGAAAACTGCTATCATTATTGAATTGAACCTTGAGTAGAACCATAATTACAGAGCATATTTGCTAAACCTTGCCGGATCGAGGTGACAGAACCGGGTCTGTTGAAGACGTTTGACAGATTAAGACGCGTCGAAAGTAAAAATCCAAGAGAGAAGATTCAGCCAACATGGGATCATCTTATAGTAGGCCTAGACAAGATAATTTTTTACACACCAGTTTTCTTTGTGTGTGTATGTTTTGAGCTATGTTGTGAATGATGAAATTTGAGCAGTGTTTCCCTATGAATGTTTGAAGAAACTTGGTTTGAAATGTTGTGAATGAGGGAACATTGAGCGCTACGAGATTAAAAGTAGTGCGGGAATCAGTTGAACAGGGCAGTGAGAAACAAAAAAGGTTGTTATTATGGCTTAGTTCAACGAATAGGAAGATAAAAGTCGAACTGTCAGGGGAAATAAAGTTTTTACTTCTTCATCCAGTAAATGGATGCTTGACATTAGATTTCTAGAGAATTTAGATTTACATGATAAGGATTGGAGTAGCAAGCACCAAGGCTGCTTGTGTGAAATAGATGGAACTGCAGGTGAGAAATGTGTTTGGGGATTGTATGCAAACAATCGTGTACTGGTTAAATAATGAAGGAACTGGCATGTAGAGAAAGAAAGGAGAGGATACAGAAGGAACTGGCATGTAGAGAAAGATTAAGAAGAAATATAGTAGAAAAAACTATATGTATTTTCCTAATAACTGAGGAGGGACTAAGTAATACAGCAAATGCTTGCTTATTTAGCCTGGCTTCCGGATTCTAGATGATGGGTTTGTATTGAAATAAGTGTTGATGATAATGACAAATTAAGGACAGTCTGTGTTATGAAGGAATTTAGGATCAGGGAATATCATTTCCCTGGATGTGTCATGATCCTGGCTCGTTCTCTGTCTCCCCCTGCTGGTTATTCGTTCACTCACTCACCCACTTGCCGCTTTCACTTTCATTACGGACAGCTGTTATCACTTTTCATTAGGCTCATCTCTCTCCACCTGTCTCTCGTTCCCCCCTCATTATCTTGGCTTTTTCTTACCTTCTCTTTCTTGTCGTGTTGTCAGTTTGTTCGTAAGTTTCGATACGTGCATCGGTCCAGTCCAGTCCTGTCTAGAAGCATATCTCTGATTACTTCGAGTGTTATTCTGTGTTCATGCGATATACTTCCAGAACCATACCTGCTAGGAGTCTGAGGCTGTGTTCCTTCTCCATGCTCGCTATCCTGGCCCTGTGAGTTTCTGGGTCCCTACTGCTCCAGCTCTCTGCTCATCTTTGCCTGAACCACAGAGGGAGTTTTCTGTTCAAGTTCGACTGCCTGTTCTACAGGAGCCTTCTGTTGCTGTTTAATATTATTCCTCTGTTACAAGTTACCTGTGGTCATCCTGCTATTGCTATTAAAAGAGCTGTGATTGTCACCCTCGCTTCTGAGTTCTCTCTAAATCCATCACAGGATAAGTATGACTAAAGTTAAACTAAAACTTTTAAAAACAACTTATTATGAGCATTTATGTGCCATTTACCATTTAATCAGCTGTGTGTTACATTCCTGATGGGGACAAACTGCTTCGGGGGTGCACAGTAAATTGAAGTTTTGCAAGATAACAGTGACGAAAACAATGGTCAGATTCTTGTGGTGACACACTTATAAGCAGGGCCATTTAACAAGTAGCTGTGGATGCAAGATGAGAAGGAATTTTTGTGATAAGATGACAGGAATGTCCGGTGTTTGTGTGCGTTTGAATATAGATCACTGTTTAAGTGACGATATTAACATTTTCGTCTGAGAAAGAACAGGAGATAAAAATAAGGTCATGAGATTGAAGACTTAATGAATTTATTTTGAAGAAAAAAGCTATACAAAGAGTACTGGTCGTTGTAAAATTAGAGATAAGAAAATTAATTGCAAAATACTTTTAAAAAAGTATGGCTAATTGCAGATTGGTAAACTCCTAGAAAAGAAAACATTGGCTATTAAGAATCTGATAACTACAATTTAGATGATATTTATAGCATTACTATTTTTTTAAAAGATAAAATAGGCTAAGGAAGCCGTGTTACAGGTTTAACAGTTGATAAATGTAAAATGTGTAAAGGCTTGGTAGTATTGAACAAGAAAGAAGGAGAAGCTGATGTTTTGATTTTAGAAGATAAAACTTGTGATTTGGCTGAAACAATTTGCTTATCTGAATATGATGTGTGTTGGGGCGCACGAGAGTGACCAGCGCGAGAAACTCAAGTAGAAATTTGTAATGTCTAAATTCTCTTATAAAATTGGGCTTTATTAAAAATACAAGTAATTAATGCAAAAGATGCCTTAAGCTGGGCTACAGATAAAAGTCTGAGTTTGAGAGAAGCGGGAAGTACCAGTTCTGAATAACTCAAGAGTCTATCTGTCTCTCTTTTAATGTCAGCTAGAAGCTGTTATCTGAGCATGTTATAAGTGATAATAAGCTATTTATAGTAAAACACAGTGTTTTCAGTTGAAAATCATAGACCCAGGAATGTCAGAATAATTCATTGCCAAAAAGAGGGCAATTTTTATTTGTAATTGTTTTAGAAGTAAAACTGAATGACTTTAAAGAAGTCTTTAAAATAATAATACAGATCCTAAACGAAAGAAGTTTAAGTGAAAATCTTAACTAGGTTATTCTTGAACCAGTTATATTTTTGTCTAGATCTTAATATGCACCATGAAGCAGAACCGATGACCCAGACTACAGATGAAGTACACTGAATGTACACAGTTGTGATCAAAATTCACTGAGTTTAATCTAAGCAGCTAGGTTGCTGCTTTTAAGATGGTTAATGAATTTAAGTGATTTAATACTGTTGTTATTGTTTTGGGGTTCTTCTACTGTGATGATTCTTGAATGTCTTCTCACCAACACCCAGGAGAAAAGTCATAACTGTCAAATTTGAGAAAAGTCTCTTTGATAATTCTGCCTAATTGGATGGAGCTGTAACCAGTATGCATGAGGTGTCATCCCAACGACGGGTACGATCTTCGATAGCCCTAGAAGACAACCTAAGGCAGGGTTTCACTGCTACTGGGCACCTGCCCACCAGGAAAGGGAGGTGTAATCTGTGCGAAGGGAGTGGATGTGATGCCACTGTGGGCAAAGGGCATCAAAGAGGGGACTCAGAGGACTGTGATACAGTTTAGTCTGCTTCAACCAAGAGTCCACTCCTAAATATACTTTAGAATGAACTCATCCTCCAAAATGGCTTAATTATCATTGAGATAAAATAAGTGAAGTTATTTTGTTTCAACACATTTTAAACAAATGGTAGTCGATTGTAGAAATGGGGCCGGTGTGAGATACAGGAAATCTTATCAGACAATGGGGTGTCTCAAACATAATTAACATACAGACCACAGGTGGATGCATCTGATGTGGAGACATTGACAAACATTTTTATGATGTTAGTTGCAAGAAAAATGCAGAGATATCAGGGTCTTGGGACAAAGGCATGGTGGTGGCTTAAGATGAAGACAACTAAAAGTCTGAATGACAAAGGTCAAAGGTTAGTGTAAGGAATTTACCCTGTCTAAATTACAGTCTTAGGAGGCTGTTGAAAAGATTATTCGTTTGTTCGAGAGAGAGACTGCTTGAAGGAGAAAGGGTTGGTACTTTCTGTTTTCATTCAGACAAAGAAGCTGAAGCAATTTAATGATAATAAATCAAAACCAACACAGCTGACTTTTCTAGAATCAAATGAATAATGAACAAACATGTTTTGAAACTATAGTTAAGAGGCCATAGAAAATAAGTAGATAAAAGCTATAGGAATATGCAGGGTTTAAAATTTCATTTAAACTGTAAAATCTTTTTAGAGAAAAGATAACAATGAGAAATATGAGCATTCATATTTAGATGTATTTGATGGTGATTGCACTTTATGTCTTGATAAGAGTGAGTTTAAAGGAGTTGCTCTGTCTGAATAGTGTGTGTCAGTAACCTCTGGAAAAGAGTGTTTTATCACTACTGATGAGTTAAGGTGAATGACAAATTCGAGAGAGGTTGATAATTTTGAGTCAAACTGACAATCAAGCTTGTCTGCTGGTCATGAATTTTGTTAATTTATGATGAACAATTAGATATGAATTACTGTCCGAATCAGTTTGAGTACTGGTGGAAGTTGGAATTGTAAAGTTAAATGAACATCAGTCATGGGTTGAGATAAACAAAAAGATTATAGATTTTATGGCAAGAACAAAGTGACATATTGGCTAAGATATCGAATTAGCAAGAGAGCCCTTAACATTTAGGATATTGTAAACAAAGGAAAAATGATGACTGACATCGACAAGTCTGTACAGCATGACCTGACTTGACAGAAAATAGAAGGTAAGACTGAAGGCTATTAGCCTTCAAATGCTCTGATGAGAGGACACCATTGTGTTAATTTGATGCAAGAATGGATTCCTGCATCAAAAAGGGGGATGTAATGGTAACAGTGGCCAAATATGATATGGTTTACTAGAGGACAAAAATGCCCTAATAAAATTGTTGTATAACAAATTGCAGGACTGATTCGACGGGAAGCACCAGGGTAAAAAGAAACTGTATACTTAAACTCAAAATTTGTTTTACTGTACAGAGCAAAGCAGATTTTGATACAGGAATGTGCCCAATGGAATAATGACTGGTGAATGTGGTTGTTTAACTCTACTATTTTCAATATAGCTAGAGTAAGACCAGATAGAGGAACATAGAATGCGCATGCGATTACAATGCGCTTCACAATTGCATTAACAATGAAAATGCTTTGCTCACAACAGGATTCAGTAACTCTAAACTTTGCACTGTTATCATGCTTCTTAACAAAAACATTGGTGTGGGAAGATTTTGAGCCAGATCACATCTCATACTCACATTCTCAAGAGGAAGAGGTGTATAAAAATCTGTCTGTTCTATATGTCATTTAGGTCTGTGTTCCTATCACGAGGTAGCTGTTGCGGTATTTTTGTGAACAAGCCTCCTCCAAAAGAATAAACATCTTTTGGAGTACAATTTGAATCTAATGTGGCCTTTCTCAGACAAAAACTCACAGAAGTTAAATCTATATTTTTATGTGATGAATGAGTGGACAGGACAGTTTCCACATGATTTTGTAACAAAAAGTCTACAAAATTGAGGACTTTGTTCAGGTCCAGTGAACAAATGATTATGTGAGTTTTATGACCTTATTTCAGTGACTTTAAACCTGTGAATTGAAACAAACAGTTCAAAAGAATGAAAATGATTTAAACTATATGAGGATAACTATAAAACTTTCTAGAGGATATGCAGGTATTATTTAAATAATAATGACTGAAAAAGTACTTCACAAAATTGTGTTGACCCTGATTATTTTCTGTTGATTATTTTGTCATGAAGTTTTTTAGGAGGCTTTGTCTACCTCGTCTGTTTAGAGAAAACATCACTGGTTCATTCACACTACAGGACACACAGGGGAAATTGTCTGCAAGATGCTCTAGTTATGAGACACCTTTTCATACACAGTGAATCAGCAAATGAGAAAGCAAAACCTGAGTATGTTGAGTTGACAAGATATTTCACTTGACTGTATTTTATCTTTTAATTGTTGTGAAATTGTGTAATTACTCACAGGGCTTTTCTGCAGCATCTCACAGCTGGAATGAGTCTCTCGTAGTCTGCTGATGATGAAGTGAACCTCTTTGGGTCGAACTCGTCCAGCACCTTTTCTAACGTCAGCAGTGTGTAGACCAGCACTGTGCACATTGAAGAGGAGAGTTTTCTTCCTGGATCTTCATCTGGACCGAGGTATCTCTGGATTTCATCATATAATGAATTATCTTTCAGCTCAAGTAAGCAGTGAAATAGGTTGACTGAAGCTTCCTCTGAGATGCCCTGGTCTAGTCTTTGTTTAATGTATCTAGTTGTTCTTCTGATGCTCTTTGTGGTATCTTCAGTGTCTGTCTTCTCTTCAGTGTCTGTGATCAGGCCTTTGAGCAGTTTCTGACTGGATTCCAGTGAAATGCCCATCAGAAACCGCAGGAAGAGGTCCAGATGTCCTCTCTCACTCTTCATGGCTTTACGAACAGCCTCTTGCAGTAGCTCATGTAATGTGATATCCTCATTGGACTCATAAAAGAAGAACTGAAGCTCCTGCATGTTCTTGTTCAGGTAACAGAGGAACACATGCACTGCAGCAAAAAACTCTTGGACACTCAGATGTGTAAAGCAGAAGATCTTTGACTCATGAAGTCCGTGTTCCTTCTTAAAGATCTCAGCGATCATTCCTGTGAACTCAGAGTCTGCACTCACATCAATACCACATGATTTCAGATCTTTCTCATAGAACACAACGTTTTCCTCCTTCAGCTGTTCAAACGCTAGCTTGGCCAACTTTAATATCATTTCCCTATTTGACTGTAAGAGCTTTTTACATTCTCTTTCTTCTTGTTCATCGTACTTCTGGTTCTTCATGTTCATCTGTATAAGCAGGAAGTGAATGTACATTTCAGTGAGTGTTGTGCTGATGTTCTCTGTATTGTTCTTTATGAGAATATCCTGAAGGACTGTGGCCGTGATCCAGCAGAAGACGGGAATGTGGCACATGATGTAGAGAGTACGAGACGTCTTAATGTGTGAGATGATTCTGGAGGACACAGTCTCATCTGTGAATCTCTTTCTGAAATATTCCTCCTTCTGCTGGTCAGTGAATCCTCTCACCTCTGTGAACAAACCCACATGCCGAGGAGGGATCTGATTGGCTGCTGCTGGTCGTGAGGTCACCCAGACGAGAGCTGATGGAAGCAGAGTCCCTTTGACCAGACTTGTAAACAGCACGTCTACAGGTGACTCTTCCTCAACGGTGTTTAATGATCTTTTAGTTTTAAAATCCAAAGGCAACCGACTCTCGTCAAGTCCATCAAATATAAATGCTAGCTTGCATCCCTTATATAACTCTGATTCCTCCAGGTCCTTCAGTTCAGAATAAAATTCCAGCAGAAGCTTATGGAGACTAAACTCTTCATCTTTCATCAAATTAATCTCTCTGAATGGGAGCAGGAACACACAGTCTATATTCTGATTGGCTTTCCCTTCAGCCCAGTCCAGGATGAACTTCTGCACAGAGACAGTTTTTCCAATGCCAGCGATGCCCTTTGTCAGCACAATCTTTTTCTCATCGGTTTTCTTCAATGCAGTAAAAATATCATTGCATTTGATTGGTTTGTCCTGTGTTTGTTTTTTCTTGAAAGCATCATCAATCTTCAGAACCTCATGTTCCTGATTGACCGTTTCCATATCTCCCTCTGTGATGAACAGTTCTGTGTAAACCGCTTTGAGATCTGCTTCATTTTCCTCTTTCCCCTCAAAAATACATTTAGCTTTCTCCCGCATGCTGGTTTTGTGTTTTTGCAAAAATATTTGCAAATCCTCTGTTTTGAAAATAACATAAGCAAATTAAATTACAGGCAAAAAGAGTTTTATTTTAAGGCCACACTTTTTATTATGTACCTTTACTATGTGCTAACATGTAATACAAGACTATGGATTTACAGTGACTACACTTTGTTCGGGCCGATTCCCACATTTACTGCTAATGAGCTGAGTTATGGGTTTGCTGAAGGGTTAGGATTATAGGGGTTAGAGTTAGCTTTTGGGTTAAGGGTTGGGTTACAGCTAGGGCTAACGTTAACTGTCACTACAAATGTGAATTAAACGCCCCACAACTTTTTTTAAAAGTTTTTGACATTTCTCTTCAAAATACATCCGACATGTCTAAATCCTTTAAGACCTCTATAGTGAAGAAATGATGGTTGCACCTTCTAATTGTTTCTCTGTTTTCTCCTTCGCCAAGGTTTTTTGTGGCTCTGTGAGGAAAGAGAAAATGAGAACATTTATACAAAAGGAAAGAGACAACACACTAAACTTCTTATGAATAGGATTCACAGCAAGCATTATTTCATATATTATTGTTAAAGGAACACTCCGACTTTTTGGGACTTTAGCCTATTCACCTTATCCCCCAGAGTTAGATAAGTCCATACATACCTTTTTCATCTCCGTGCGTGCTATAAGTCTGTTTGACGCACCCACCGCTAGCCTAGCTTAGCACAAAGACTGGATGTGAATGGTTGCAGTTTTCATACTAATCCAAATGAGTGACAAAATAACGCAAACATTTTCCTATTTACATGTTGTGATTTGTATAGTCACATAATGTACAAATAACAAAGTCAAATGAGACACAGACATCTTTTAACCGTATAACACCTGGGAACTATTCTCTGAAGGCGAAGCACTGCTACGTTGACGGAGTAATAACCGCATCACCGGAGACACGCCGTGGTGAGGAGCGGAGAGTTCGCTCAGAGTTTGGGTAACAGAGTCAGCAATTTATAAATAGTAAAAGCGTAGTTTACAGTCATGGGTTTTCGCTCTATTGTAAATAGCTGCGACAGTAAACAGGGGAGGTAATACCATGTTTCACAGAATTCCAACTAAAAACGCTGACTGGATGAAGAAATGGCTAACTTACTTACTCTGGATATTGATCCAAACACACCTAAATAGATTATCAAAGGACATTATGTTTGCTCGGTACATTTCAATGAGGACGATTATTTAGAAAAAATGGAATTTGCCACACGGACCATAATGTGCTGAAGGATACGGCCATCCCATCGATAGCACAGACAGGACAAGTGGATCACCTGCGGCTGAGGTAAGTGTTCCGTTATGTTTTTAGATGACCTACTGTAACAGTGCCATTAGCCAGAGCTAATGTAACGTTAGTGACACTATTATATGATTAGGGTATGAATATGTTTTTATCTTGATGCGGACGCGCTTGGAAAAAAACGAGCGCGTTGAACTTGCACCCTTCGCGCGGCGCGCCTAGTAGCATAAATTTGAAATAACCATGGAAATAACGAACTTGAGCGTGCAAAAGGGTACGATAGGCTGTGAGTTCATTGTGCAAAAACAATTTGTGCTATTACTTTCCCCTTATTCTATCCTATAGTAATGCAATTATACTGTATATTATATGCTGTTGAATACATTTGGTTCAGCTAATAAATAGCATTTAAAATATATTGATTCCTGTAATAATAATTATTTATTCATGTTCTGTGATATTTATAAATCTGGATGCGTTTTTGGTTGGAATTCAATGAAACATAGTACTGTATTACCTGGTCTCCCCTGTTTATTGTCACAGCTCATACAATAAAGTAAACACCCATGATAAACTATGCTTTTCTAACGTTAGTAATTGCTGACTCTTTACTCCAACACTGAGCGAGCGAACTCTCTGCTCCTCGTCACGGTGCGTCTCAGGTGATTGTTATCACTCTGCCCAAGTAGCAGTGCTTCGCCTGCAGAAAATATAGTATTTATACGGTTAAAAGATGTCTGTGTCTCATATGGCCTTGATATTTGTACATTATGTGACTATACTAACCACAACATGTAAATAGGAAAACGTTTGCATTATTTTGTCACTCATTTGGATTAGTATGAAAGCTGCAACCATTCACATCCAGTCTTTGTGCTAAGCTAGGCTAGCGGTGGGTGCGTCAAACAGACTTATAGCACGCACGGAGATGAAAAAGGTATGTATGGACTTATCTAACTCTGGGGGATAAGCTGAATAGGCTAAAGTCCCAAAAAGTCGGAGTGTTCCTTTAATAAATAGTGTGTATCAGAAAGTCCAGATATTATATTATATAGTTATATTATATTTTTATCATATATATTGTATTATAGTCATTATTTTATATATATACAAACTACATTACCATTTCCTGCAGTGTTTGAGCTGTAGTTGAAGGTCACTGGGGCTGTGAAGGTGCTTCTAGCAAGTACAGGAGCGTTTACAGTTGCTCCTGTTTCAGCTTTCACATCAACACTGCTGCTCATCTGGACTGGAATACAGATAGAGAGATTAATTACAGTGCTTAAATCACAACTTTAACATTTCTGATTTGTTCTTTTTTCTTTTATCACTGTTACCTCCTTCATCTAGTGTGTTATCAGAACAGCAGCAACAGACAACAGAAGCCATTGTCCTTTACTGACTTACAGCTGTTGGACAAGAACACAAATGTCTATAATGAATCGTCTGTTATCAGACACTTTCCAAAAATACAAAAAACAGAGCAGAGTATAAGTGCTGTCAATCAATTGTTTTTAAAATGTACTAATTATTATTATTTTTGGTCATTTTTTTGGTAATCGCGATAAACGGTAAAGTTTTAAATATATTTTGAAATTGTTATACTTTCACATTAAATCTCCAAAATAATGTAGCATAAATTATAAATTAATAAATCTTTGCACACACAGATATTGCTGTAGCTTTAGATTTGCAAGAGGCCTATAGGTAGATAATCTTCAGGATATGTGGCCGCATGAAAATGACAAAGGACCATCAAATATAAGTGGGGTTTGTATTTATTCCTTATAATTAGTTAGGAGTTTATGTTTCTTTTACTGTTCATAGGGCAGAAGACTCACAATAAAACAAAATACAGTGCCAGTATATCTTTGGATCACACAGCAAATTGTTCACCCCAAAATAAAGGAAATATAAAAGTAAAATTTGTCGCCTCTTTTTGTGTGCAATAATAAAGAACAATGCAAATAAGGCATCACCAATAACAATAATACGGTAGTGGTACTTCTGGAAAGAAAACAACTTAGAACTGCATAAACAGTTCGACTGAAATAACACTCACTAAATACACCTGAAATGACATAAACATCCATCTACCCTGTGGAGTAGTCTACGTGATACGCAGGTATACGCCATGTTTTTAATGAAAAAATCAAAAGTAGAGCTGTACAATAAATCAAATCTCGATATGGACTAGTGTCTGTGAATATTAAAGCTCAAAGAGACTGCAATTGTTCTACGCGTCTCTGGGAATGAGCACTCAATGCGGCTCTACTACACACACACTGAAGCGTAGCAAACGTGACGCTCGTGGTGTTTTCAGCTTTTCACTGTATGAGGACATGATGTAGGCTTGTTGACACATGCGATCAAGCAAAACGTGCGTACCCCCGTTATAAACATTCACCACCCCAGAAATGATCCCTGACCCAGCTTGCCACCCCGTGATTTGTTTTCTAGATCTGCCCCTGCTGCGAGTGCAAATTTCATCATTCAACTTCAGATTTGTATTTTACAAGTTTTCGCATTGGAGCTGTGAGTGTAAATTTTAGTGTACAAGTACAAATATTTATTGTACAAGTTCTCAAATTCACATCTACGTGCTCTCGAGTTTTGCTCTACCTTCATCCCCTCCTGCAACACATCCATTTTCTCACGCAAAGAAAATTTGTGGAGCAAAGAGGACACTGAGACCGACAGACTACAGAGCAGGTTACTGTTGATGAAACAAATATCAGCTCTCAGGTTATGTCCATTTTATTACGCAATTCAGACAAAAAAATACCGTTTTGGAGCTTACAGCCTTAATGTGACGTGACAGATCGCTGCACTTCAGTTCAGGTAAACCGGTCATCTGTTACTTTTTATAAAGAAACACGACTTACACAACTTTGCCTCTTACATAATATCGATCAATCAGTGTTTTTCAACCCCGGAAAGAGGTCAATAAAACAGCAGGAGAACAATTATGTCCCAGAGCGTTACATTTACCTCAGGAAAGCCATTTAATGACCTGCACGTTATTGGCTAGAAAAATAGCAGGAATATTTTGCTAAATATGTGCACTATATTACATATTTATTATGTTTACTTATCATTACTTGTTATTGTAATGAAAACTGCATTATATTTCATTTCTCTGTTTACAGCATTATGTGAGATATATTTTTTCTTGAGAAAAATTAACATGCAGGCTATTTACTGTAGCCTACCTAATATTTATCCAAATGAGTCAATAATGAATCAAGATTGAAATGAAATCCAAGAATTCAAATGAAATACCATGTAAAAATTGTTTACGAAATGTTTTGACAATCACAATTACACATTGTGATGCAAGTTGTTGTTTTTTTTAGATACCCCCAATCTCTTGTGCAATTAAAGTATTGTGCTAATACCGTACACCGTGCTAAAAGCTCAATCAATTAATCACAGTGTAGCAGTATGGGTTATGACCCCTCCTACTTGTTTGTGGTTTGGCCAATGGCCTGTCACCTGTTGCGTATAAGAGCACAAACTACCAGTTTATTGATGTGTGTCATTTTCTGGGGCTGTGACGTCACCCTCGCGCCCTGCTGCTTTCCTGGCCGGACTGCACTGTTGAATGGGTTGCCCGTAAACACCGCTGAAGCTGCTATCTAATGGCTGTGATGTCTACTGGGTGTGGGTGCTTCCAGTTGAGTCAGGTGTGGACTATTGAGACAGTGTACGACCTATCTGCGTTCCGGCCAATGAGTTTTGTCAGAGACATTTGGCTCTATCCACCGCATAGTTTGCGATGTGATCCATGCTTTGCTGCACGCGTTAAGGGAAATAGCGGCGTTCCGAATGAGTATTACATGCTGTGCCTCATCCTAAAGTGCTGATTGCTCCAACGTCCTCCTTCATCAACGACTGCTGTTCTGTTTCCACTGATTTCCCCGCGTCTTGCACGGGACTGAAACGTTTCTCATGACTTTATTTTTAAAGTGAACTTTCTGGGCTTAGGCTCAGTAAGGAAGTGTGATATGCTTAGTGTTTTTATTTCTTTCATTGATTTCCATGTTCGAGTATGTTTTGAATCTGTATTTTTATTTCAATTGTGACCAGTGAATTAATGTGTGGCTTGCAAACACTGTTTGCTTGAGTCAAACTGCCTAATTTATTGGATTATTTCATTTAGTGATTTTTTTTTTTTTTAAATTTGAGTTTATCTTTTGTTTTCTTTGCGTTTTTGATTGTGGTGACTGGATGGTGATCAAATAGTTGGTCCCTTCTGGGCATTACATTAATTTGTTGTATTTTGTTTTCTGTGCATATCAAGGCTCTCTCTTACTGTCTCCTCTTCATTTGTCGGCAGGACCTGGGCACCCGGGGGCCAGACGAGTGATCTTTTGGTGGTGGCATCCTCACTGTGTGTCGTGGTCTTCTCTGACATGAGTTGCTGAGTGTGTGCTTGTGTGTGTGTGCACTGTGAAAAGAGTGATTTTTCTAAGGGTGATATCTTGAGACTGCCCCTGTTGGTAAGCCCAGGTTCCTCTGCTGCCAACGATAGGATTTAAAGGGTTAGTTCACCCAAAAATGAAAATTAAGTCATTAATTACTCACCCCCATGCTGTACCAACCCCGTAAGACCTTCGTTCGTCTTCGGAACACAAATGAAGATATTTTTGATTAAATTTGAGAGCTGTATAACTACCACATTGGCTCCCTAAGGGACTGCCTCTTGACGGCCCAGAAAGTCAATGAAGAAAATGTTTAAATATCCCAAGTGACTACCGTGGCTCAACTATATGTTTATCAAGCGACGCGAATACTTTTTGTGCGAAAAAACAAACAAAAATAACGAGTTTATTCGACTAGTTCTTTTCTTCCTTGTAGGCCAGAACGAGACTTCCTTAGATTTCCACGACGCATGCGCGAGATTTGCGATCTTACACCAGCTTACACCACTTCAGATCGTAATTCTCGCGCATGCGTCGTGGAAATCTAAGGAAATCTCGTTCTGGCCTAATTTACTAATTATTATTATTTTTGGTCATTTTTTTGGTAATCGCGATAAACGGTAAAGTTTTAAATATATTTTGATATTGTAATACTTTCACATTAAACCTCCAAAATAATGTAGAAACAGCATAAATTACTAAATCTTTGCACACACAGATATTGCTGTAGCTTTAGATTTGCAATAGGCCTATAGGTAGATAATCTTCAGGATATGTGGCCGCATGACAATGACAAAGGACCAACAAATATAAGTGGGGTTTGTATTTATTCCTTATAATTAGTTAGGAGTTTCTGTTTCTTTTACTGTTCATAGGGCAGAAGACTCACAATAAAACAAAATACAGTGCCAGTATATCTTTGGATCACACAGCAAATTGTTCACCCCAAAATAAAGGAAATATAAAAGTACAATTTGTTGCCTCTTATTGTGTGCAATGATAAAGAACAATGCAAATAAGGCAACATCACCAATAACAATAATACGGTAGTGGTACTTCTGGAAAGAAAACATCTTATAACTGCATAAACAGTTAGACTGAAATAACACTCACTAAATACACCTGAAATGACAAACATACAACTACCCTGTGGTGTAGTCTGATAGGCAGGTATACGCCATGTTTTGAATGGATAAACTAGTGGACTAGTGTCTGTGAATATTAAAGCTCAAAGAGACTGCAATTGTTCTACGCGTCTCTGGAAATGAGCACTCAATGCGGCTCTACTACACACACACTGAAGCGTAGCAAACGTGACGCTCGTGGTGTTTTCAGCTTTTCACTGTATGTTCTGGCCTACAAGGAAGAAAAGAAATAGTCGAATAAACTCGTTATTTTTGTTTGTTTTTTCGCACAAAAAGTATTCGCGTCGCTTGATACACATATAGTTGAGCCACGGTAGTCACTTGGGATATTTAAACATTTTCTTCATTGACTTTCTGGGCCGTCAAGAGGCAGTCCCTTAGGAGCCAATGTGGTAGTGAGACAGCTCTCAAATGTAATCAAAAATATCTTCATTTGCGTTCCGAAGACGAACGAAGGTCTTACGAGGTTGGTACAGCATGGGGGTGAGTAATTAATGACTTAATTTTCATTTTTGGGTGAACTAACCCTTTAACAAAGAGATGAGAGTGATTGCTGGCCAACACCTTTTAAAATTATTGTGTCTTACCAATTAATAAACTTTTGTACGACTGCCATTGTCTCTGATTCATCCACATACCTGCCAACTTTTGAGTTTTGCTTGGCGTGAGATCTGTTGACGGGGGGGGGGGGGGGGGGGGGGGGGGTCGTTCATAGATCGTTCGCTATAGATCAAAGGAGATTTGTAACTAATTTGCGGTATAACTAGTGGATCACGAGTTGCCCAACAGATAGATCAATAGATAAACTCAACTTCAGGCATTTGACTGACCCATAGCTGTCAACATCAAAGGGAGATTTCCCAGGAACCATCCCCAAAATAAGGTTTTATTTTCTCATGATTCTTACTCACAAACTTAAATAACTTAACTTAAATAAATCACTAATCAAAAAGTCTAAAGAGTTTAGATCTAGCCCACATAGGCTATGTGTGAGAAAGAGCACTGTGTCATTAAAAAAAATATCATAGAGAATGTTTAAATACTAAGATCAGCTTACGAGGGAAATGGGGAGGCTGTTTCTGCTGGAGATGATTGGGAGAGGTCTCTGCACCTTGAGGTCTCTGCGCGCGCTGACATGGAGTAAAGCCTTGTTTATACTCGACGTGTCTGCACGAGCGCGGTAAAAATGACGCGTTGGGTGCGCAAGACCGGCAAGACCTCACTTCGAGCTGTGTGCAAAGCTATTTTGTTACAGCGCGCGCGGAACCACATCTAAGGACGATCGACTTCAAGCCGAATCTGTCCAAACGTGTACGTCTCACACAATCAGAGTGCAAAAATACGAGATATTTTATGGGAAATACTAACATGGGAAGACAGTAAAAGAGCTAAAATACGCGAGAAACCCGGAAAAACGGGAGGGTTGACACTTCAGCGTGAGAAATCGGGGGTGTGGCGTGTGAGCGTGTGAAACCAATCAAATGCGGGTGTCTCACGGCCAATGCGTGAGAGTTGGCAGCTATGCATCCATGGTTAGGATCTGCGTGTGCCTTCTGAGTAGAGGTTGTTAAATTCTTGGGGTGAAATTCCTCAGGTGGCGTAGTCGGAGATAGTATCAAATCCATATATAATAGAGCTGCCCAAAACACATTTAGCCACAACAGCATGAACAATTGATAACGGCACATGCCCACTACCAACATCCATCGCCATGATTTTTGGAAGGATTATCGTGAGAGGAAAAAATTACGTTTTAGACGCGCAACATTGGCTAATATAAACGCATATTATTATTATATATTTATACGACAGGGCCGTTGAATGCTTGAATCAGATTGGCTGATGAACGTTCTAAGGTGTGTAATTATTGTCATGGAAACGCACGGGTAAAGTAGTTCCGGCAGGTCTCGACCGCATTACAGTTCCATGTCACTTCGCATAGCTATACAATTCATAATCAGAAAAAAACATGCAGCTCCATTCGCTTGATCTGCAATTTTCGATGTCTAACTTCACAATCAATGGACACAAATAAATAAAGTAGTCCTATATATAATCAATAGAAAATTAAACTGAATATATAAATAAATTGATACTGCTGCACAGGTTTTTGTAATTATTGCTTTTTTCTTTAAATGCCTGTATTTCCTTCTAAGCTTTTATACGACAGGGCCGTTGAATGCTTGAATCAGATTGGCTGATGAACGTTCTAAGGTGTGTAATTATTGTCATGGAAACGCACGGGTAAAGTAGTTCCGGCAGATCTCGACCGCATTACAGTTCCATGTCACTTCGCATAGCTATCTGTAATAACGGAAAATACAATTCATAACCAGAAAAAAACGTGCAGCTCCATTCGCTTGATCTGCAATTTTCGATTTCTAACTTCTCAATCAATGGACACAAATAAATAAAGTAGTCCTATCTATAATCAATAGAAAATTAAACTGAATATATAAATAAATTGATACTGCTGCACAGGTTTTTGTAATTATTGCAGATAATTTAAAGGTGCCCTAGAATGTGAAATTGAATTTATTTTGGCATAGTTAAATAACAAGAGTTCAGACATACAGTGAGTCTCAAACATCATTGTTTTCTCCTTCTTACATAAATCTCGTTTTTGAAAAACACCCCTGAAAAACAGGCGAATCTCCACATAATACCGACTGTTACGTAACAGTCGGGCTCATTAATATGTACGACTCCAAACATTTGCATATGCCAGCCCATGTTCAGTGACAGACGAGACGGAGCTGCGCAGCCGAAGCATGGCAGTTTCTCAGTGTTTGGATGTACACATGAACACAAAAGTATTTTTAGTTCCTTCATCCGAGCCTCTGAAGAAACAATGGGTCAATTTTATTTTCTCTCTTTTCACCCATTTCACCGACGACTTGTTTCCTCAACTTGCCAAGAGCTGGCCTCGGATCGAGCTGATGTGTTATTGTTGTTCAAGATTAGACAGGTAATCTTTCACTTTAAAATCGTTCAATACTGTTTTTGCATCAGTAAGTCAGGCCAGTGATTAAATATCAACTTCACAAAGTTTCTTTTAGTAGGATGAAAAATAAAAATCGTATTTAAATTGTGAATTATATACAGAAAGAAAGCAATCAAAGAACAATCACAGCGCGAGTTTCTGGACACTTGCCAAACTCGTTATGAATTCAATGACGCACGTTACACTGCACAACGAAGCTCTTACTGTATGTACATGATCGTGTCTGCATTAGTGAAAGCAGAGAGTGCAGAAACTGCATTGCAATGATAAGATCTTCATTCTCGCGATCGACACTCTCACTGTCCTTTGCTTGCTCAATGCTCATCACAGCAACACTTTATGTGATGGGAATAGAACTAAATACTTCAAAAACATCTCACGATTCGTTAATCTTGATAGCTGTAATAGTAAAAACCTATAATAGCTGTAGTAAAATTATTCGAAAGAGTTTCACATGTAATACTATTTCATATGCAAGCATGTCAGCCAATCACAGCAGAGGCGGGTTACACACAGCAGACACGCCCCTTCAAACAGAGCGTTCACAGCAGAGGCTAAAATCAGGCTAGGAAAAATGCCTTTTATTTCTAAATTATGACTATTTTTGGTCTAAAAAACATACTAACATTATAAGGGCAACCCAGGAAACATTATAAAATAATTTAAAAAACCAGTAGGGCACCTTTGACAAATAAATAATTATTGATAAGCATATACTTGCCTATCCTTATACTTCCATTTTTTAGAAAAAAAAAAAAAAAGAATGAACGAATTGAATTAATAAATGAATCATAATATTGACACAGGTGCTTTTCTCTCTCTCTCGCTCTCTCCGTTTCTCTAAAATTATGTTTTGTAATTAGCAACGGAGGCATGGGATTAGATGCGTGAGAAATTAATCCTTCATAAAAGATAATTTTTGCTAAAATATGTAATGGAAACGCACCTAGTGTTCACACACTTACTCACGTCACACAACCATATTCTCACACAGTGAAAAATCACAGAGCAAAGACACTGACACCGACAGACGAGACAGAGCAGGGTACTATGATATGAAAATGAGCTTTCAAATTCTGTCAATTTTATTACAAAATTCAAACTAAAAATACCACTCCTTACCAAGCTTAAGTCAAAAGTTGGCAGCGCTGTTAGTGCTGAGCAATAAAAAAAAAAAAACTGTATAAACAATGTGTCAATGCTGTTTATTAAGTCTAGATCAATGTGAATGGACACATGACACTTTAAAACCAATATCTATCATTATATTTTATAAAGTAGTATTTACTAACCATGAATAATAACGATGTGGTGTTGCTCGATCTGAACTTGAACTGTCTTGAGCAGAAGTTACTTTGAAACTCCTTTAAACATGTATTTCCGTAAAGGACTGTGGAGTTATTTTCTTCTGAACTTGAACCTGTTCAACCAGAACTTCAGTAAACTAATATAACCAGTTTGTCAAAAGGAGTTGTGACTTTTTTCTTTAAATGCCTGTATTTCCTTCTAAGCTTTTTGCTGTTGTTCTTCTTTTTGTGTGTGTGTGTCCTGATTTCACAGTGCTCTTGTGTCTTCTGTGATTGGACAGCTATCCGCCCGTGAAAAGTCCAGGTGAAAGTGGCCATCAAATATTTGATTGAAGTAGATGCCAACTGGAGTAAAGTCAGCATCTCAGGGCCCTTAGATGTGGGAAAGTTCAACTTGCAAAAATTATATAAGGCCAAGACACTCAAGAATTTAGAAGAAATAAGAGCATTTATTCATGGCTATAACATCTTTATAAGCACTCATATATCTGCACAGCAAGTGTGTGTGAGAATCACAAGGAGAAGAGTAAGAGGAGTTTAACCACACAGGAGTGTGAATGCAATCTAGCATAGTTTCCACTGACGCAAATGTTGACTGAAGTCTTCTCTTTAAAGGACAACTCCGGCGCAAAATGAACCTTTGGTCTAATTACACATTGTTACCTAGTCAAGCGTTATCTGAGATTTGTTTTCATGATTGCCGAATGTAAATAGTTTTATCTCTAAAAACAGTTTAGCCTATAACGCTAGTACAATGCTAGTATATAGGGCATAGAGTAATGACAAATAAAAATCGCTTGTTATTACCACTAACAAGGCTCAAAATAGCCCCACACCAAAACAACAGCATAATAAGGGTCCCTACATTCAAACCGAAGCGTTGAGAACTTTGTCAGTGTCCACACAGTTTAATAAGAAGATATTTTATAGACACAGTAAATTTCGCGAATACAGGAAGAAGCCATCTTGGAAAAATAGTCTCTATCAGTCGATCTACGAGCGCCGATCCAAACCGTTTTCTTCTCTTCAATATGTACACGTAGCCTACTGTTCGCGCTCACCTTATCACCTTATTCACATTTCACCAGCGCACTTGGATCGGCGTTCGTAGATCGACTGGTAGAGACTATTTTTCCAAGATGGCTTCTTCCTGAATTCGCGAAATTTACTGTGTGTATAAAACATCTGCTTATTAAACTGTATGGACACTGACAAAGTTCTCAATGCTTCGGTTTGAATGTAGGGACCTTTGTTATGCTGTCGTGTTACTGTGGGGCTATTTTGAGCCTTGTTAGTGGTAATAACAAGCGATTTTTATTTGTCATTACTCTATGCCCTATATACTAGCGTTATAGGCTAAACTGTTTTTAGAGATAAAACTATTTACATTCGGCAATCATGAAAACAAATCTCAGATAACGGTTGACTAGGTAACAATGTGTAATTAGACTAAAGGTTCATTTTGCGCCGGAGTTGTCCTTTAAGGAAGGAGGATTGTGTAGCATGAGATATACTTTCAGTTTTAAACATGAAAACACGTTTCTCTACCTTGTAAGGATAATGTTAAGTTCCTTTGGTCAGCATATAAACGCCAAACCTTTTGACGAATGATTCTGTGATTTGTGGAGAAAAGTATAATAACTAGTCTAGACTTGTGGCAGGGCTGCCAACTCTCAGGCATTCAGTGCGAGACTCACACTATTGACACTGTTCACACACTTACTCACATCTCACATCACACAACCATATTCTCACACACTGAAAAATCACAGAGCAAAGACACTGACACCGACAGATGACACAGAGCAGGGTACTATGATATGAACAAAGTCTCGGCTTTCACATTCTGTCAATCTTATTACAAAATTAATCCAAAAAATACTGTTTTCTCAAAAGTTGCCAGCCCTGCTAGTACTGAACTAAAATGGTTAGCATTTCCTTTTGTATACAGTTGTGTGATTCATTAGTCAAATTAATAAATTCATCAAATAAAACAAATAAAGCTTACTTTGACTGATAACATTATTTATTTTTCTAAGATTTCTATAGATATCACAATATATTTTTATCATGAACTATTTTTGCCACGACAATCGTGTACTGAAAAATCTGATATTGTGTCCTAATCTAAATGAGTTGTAATAAAGGTTGAGATGAATATGGTTATCTATGAAGAGATAACAGAGAAATATGAGGAATCAGAAAGCTGTTTAAATCTGCAACAAACAAAAAAAAAATCTACAAAAACACTTTTAAATCTATATCTATCATTATGTTTTATAAAGTAGTATTATAGTATAGTAGGAGTATTATAGTAGTAGTATTATATTTACTAACCATGAATGATGACGATGTGGTGTTGCTCGTTCCTCCACTGAACTTGAACAGTCTTGAGCAGAAGTTGATTTGAAACTGCTTTAAACGTGTATTTCCTTAAAGGACTGTGGAGTTATTTTCATCTGAACTTAAACCTGTTCAACCAGGAGTTGTGACGTCTTGAAACCCCTGGAGTTGTGGCATTGCCTTCTAAGCTTTTTCCTGTTGTTCGAGACTCTAGGTGTAGCTGTGATCTTCCTGAAAGCAGTCATGTTTTGCACATATATCAGTTGAATCTGCATAACTATGATCCTCATTACTGATATCCACTGTTCCAGCAGTGTCCGCTTGACAGATGTCATTGTTCTCATTGGCATCTTCAGTCAGGGTGGCATTGCTGTACCCAGCGGCAGATTTCATGCTAAGTAGGGGTGTGCGATATTGACAAAAAATGATATCTCGATATTTTGGGGATTTTGCCGATAACAATAATCAGACGATATTTTGCATTATTCAAAAATGTGTTTTTAAATGTCTTTTTTTACTAGCTCCGTTTTACATTGTCAATAGTATATTGATATATTACTAATTGAAACATTGTTGGAAAAAGTATTTATTTAAAACTGAAGCATTCAAGTAGAAACAACACAAAAAAGGTGAACTGTGCAGAATGCAAGCAAATATGACATTAATAAAAGTATCTAATGCAAACTTACGTCAAAAACATCACTAGAAAATCTTTGTAAACAAATTACTCCCTTCTGTAAAATGTGCTATAGTCAAAAATACAAAAAACTAGCCCATTTATTCTCTCAATTAAACTACTGACTTCAAGTTCTGTCCAATATTGCACAAAAAGTAAACGGCTGTAACAGCTGTACAATTAGAAACCCTTCAGATTTGTCAAATCTTGCACTAAAGAAAAAAATATACTGATTTAAAGACTAAAAGGTAAAATAGCCTTTATAATGTAAAAGTCACTTGAACAGAGGAAACAGGCTTTCAGCAGCTTGAACATTTTTTTTATATTATTTTATATTACTGTTTATATACACTACTGGTCAAAAGTTTCAGATCGGTAAGATTTTTTATGTTTTTAAAAGAAGTCTCTTCTGCTCACCAAGGCTGCAATTATTTGATAAAAAATACAACAAACCCACCCCCCCCCCCCAGCAATATTGTGAAATGTTATTACAATTTAAAACAGCCGTTTTCTATGTGAATATATAGTGAAGTGTAATTTATTCCTGTGATCAAAGCTGAATTTACAGCATCATTACTCCAGTCTTCAGTGATCCTTCATGATCCTTCAGAAATCACTCTAATATGATGATTTGATGCTCAAAAAACATTAATTATTATTTTCAATGTTGAAAAACAGTTGTGTAAATTTTTTTTAAAAATTCTTTGATGAATAGAAAGTTCAAAATAACAGCGTTTATTTAAAATAGAATCTTTTGTTTTCTAACATTATAAATGTCTTTACTGTAACTTTTGATCAGTTTAACTCATCCGTGATGAATAAAAGTATTGATTTATTATATTTCTTTCCCCCAAAAATAAAATTTAAATTCTTACTGACCCCAAACTTTTGAAGGGTAGAGTTGAATGTTACAAAAGCTTTAGATTTCAGATAAATGCTGTTCTTTTTTAGTTTCTATTCATCATAGCATCATGAAATAAAAATGTAAAAAACTGTTTTCAACGCTGATAATAATCATAAATGTTTCTTGAGCATCAAATCATCATATTAGAATAATTTTTCAAGGATCATGTGACACTGAAGACTGGAGTAATGATGCTGTAAATTCAGCTTTGATCACAGGAATAATTACACTTCACTATATATTTACATAGAAAACCGCTGTATTAAATTATAATAATATTTCACAATATTACTGTTTTTTTGTATTTTTTATCAAATAATTGCAGCCTTGGTGAGAGGAAGAGACTTCTTTTAAAAACATAAAAAATCTTACCGATCTGAAACTTTTAACCTGTAGTGTATATATATATATATATATATATATATATATATATATATATATATATATATATAGTAGCAAATGCAACATTTAATAATATACATAAAATGTATTTAAGGGGGCCGAAGGCCAATTTAGCTCAAAGGGAATGATTCATTGATTTACACTGTATCTTAACCGAATCACTAATGGAACCGAGCAAACGACTCGTTTAGAGTTCATTTGAACGGGACGTAATTATAGCCTTTGCAAAGATATAAATACCCAATCTATAGTGAAACACTATGTCTTAGCAAGGTAACTTTTGATCGAACAGTACAAGACATTAAATGTGCAAACACGACACAAGGCAATTATCTTTTCAAATATATGGACAAGACTTTATTAGCTATTCTAACACATAAAACTGATGTCTAACGATCACGCACACACACATTCATACAGTCGCGAAAAGGGAAAGAGTTGGAAAGAGTGAGAGAGAAAGTTTCAACTTTCTATATGCACGTAAGACATGACCTGAAAGGACCACCAAGCATTAATTTAAACCTTCGTTTCTTAGAGAGGTTATTCAATTTACATTAAAGGAGAACTCCGGCGAACAATGAACCTTTGGTCTAATAAAACATCGGTACCTATTCAATCGTTCTCTGAGTTTTGTTTTCATGATAATCGATTGTAAAGAGTTTTATCTCTAAAAACTGTTTAGCGTATAATGCTAGCAATGGGGGCATTGACTAAGTAAAAAGAAATCGCTAGTTTATACCACTAACAAGGCTCAAAATAGCCCCACACTAACGCAGTAACATAATGAGGCTCCATACATGCAAAACGAAGCATTGAGAACTTTGTAAGAGTACAGACCGTTTAATAAGAAGATACTTTATGAAGACAGTTCACTTCGTGTATACAGACAGGAGCCATCTTAAAAAATAGTCTAAAAAAAAAACTGGTTCAACCGATTCACTAAAAAGAACCGGTTCAAAAGAACGATTCGTTCACGAACCGGCCATGTCTATGATCACTACAGTCTACAGAGAGATGGAGGCGGCAAGAGAAAAGGTGAAGACTGGGGAGTGGAAGCTCCGCAAACGCCGCAAAAGTGTGAGAGACATTTGACGTAATAATTAAAGATGATGACCAAAGTGATGCCTTTGTTATGTGTACGTCCTCTTGTGATGCTGTGTTGTTACACGTCTATGGCCCAATGACGCTACGATGAACATTTACTACTTTTAAAAAATGAGGTCAGGAAGCGGGTCGGGTACAATATTTTCTTATTTTTTTGCGTACTAGAGCGGTCTTCGGGATCTTTTTTTTTTGCGTACTAGAGCAGTCTTCGGGATCTTTTTTTTTTGCGTACTACAGCAGTCTTCGGGATCTTTTTTTGGGTACTAGAGCAGTCTTCGGGATCCGCAACCAGGAAAACCCCATACAGTGCTGTGTCAGTTTGTTCTCACGGTGGTGATTATTATTAGTCTACGAAAAGTCAAAATGGCGCCACAGCTCCGATTTGAATGAGTCAACATCTACACTTGCCGTCGCCATGTGTTTGACAGCGCGTGCACACAGTCTAAGGCACACACTGGCGCGGCGCAAGCGGAGCAAACCAAACGTTTTCAGTTCATTACTATGAGTGCTCACACAAGCTCAAGTTCCTTAGGAATGAAGTGAAAACACTTGCTAGGTTCGCGCCAGTGTGTGTTCGCTGCTATTGTGCCTGTAAACGCCCCTGCTGTTTAAAACATGAATCGCGATTCGTTTAACATTTCAGCCGACTTGAATCGTCACACATTTTTATCGATTTTCAACCGGTTGCGAGTGAATCATTACATCCCAAGCGTGCGCACTTGAGAACATTTCAAATATCGTGTGCATGCGCGTGATGATGTTAACAGGAGCATGGATTTACGGCAATATTTAAATTCTACTGGGCCCAAAAAAAACAGGTCAGGATGAAGAGATAGATAAAGAAAATCAGACAGCCACAAAGTGAAAGAGTTCAGAAAGAGTTCAGAAAAATCTGACTATGAGGCAAAAAGAAAGCACAGCTTTTTGATGTCATGGACAAAAGAATTTCTGTGGCTGGAACATGACAAGGTAAACGACACAATGTTCTGTCGAGTTTGTCGTCAATTCCCCTCTATTTCTGACTCAACGAGTGTTTTTGTCACTGGAACCAGTAATTTTAGCAAAGACCCCATCACAACCCATGACAAATCCCTGCATCACAAAAAGTGCATTGGTGCCCAGTCTGTAGTGTCTTTCCCAGAAACAACACCAATTGCAAAAAAAATATGAATTACCATTGGCCAAATTTAGCACTCTTTGTAAACTTCAAACGGCAAATGGCCTAGACCTTGGTTCCACTTACCACAATGACCATGCTTGCAGAGAGTTTATTGCAGCAATAGCACAAACCCTAAGAGACCAGATTGAAAAGGAAATTCAACATAGCAAGTTCTTAACAATTCTTGCAGATGGCAGTACAGACACTGGTATCATAGAACAGGAGTTGGTTCAAGTCAGGTATGTGAAAGACAATATCCACATACATGATCAAATGTCAGCCAGTCAAGAGCTCAAATGCGGCAGGTGTTTTAGAAGCTATTGGTGAGGCAGTGAACACCATAGGTATCAGGGAAGACACGTGGAAGGAGAAAGTAGTGTGTGCAAACTTTGATGGAGAAGCAGTGGTGACGTGTGCGAAAACAGGTGTAGCTGGGAGACTGAAACAGAGGATACCCCACATCATAACAATCCACTGTGTGGCACACAAATTACAGCTAGCCGTGCTGGATGGTGTGAAAGGCTGTGAGTACCTGGTCAAATCTGAGGATACACTGAAAACCATCTTTAAGATGTACTACTAATCCCCAAAGAAGTGAAGAGAACTGACTGAAATAAGTGAACTGCTTAATGAGAAAGTGGACTGAAAAGCACACGGTGGCTCCCAAACAGGCTAAGATGTCGGTAGGCTGTTGAAAAAAATTACACTCCCACTGTTGTGCATATGGAGAATATGGCAGGAGGAAGAGATATTAAACCAGAGGAAGCTGCCAAAGCAAAGGGGGTGGTGCAGGAGATGAAGACTGAGAAATTTGTTTCCTACATTTCATGTTGGACTACAGCTACATATTATCCATGTGCAGTACTGGTTTCCAACATGACAACTCAGTCAGTTGGTTGACAGCACCACATCACGTTTACTCAGCCTGAAAACAAAACCCGGAGAATAGCAGAAAGCCTTGGACACAAAGTTCACAGTGAAAGATGATGGTAGCATGTGCTACTGTGGAACTGACCTCACGAAAAGCCAGCAACTTGCTAGAAGAGGTGAGGGCTCAGACAAGGACACCATTGGTGCTGAGTTACAGAGGATTACTGACAACACAGTAAAGGACATGGACTGATCTGTTTGAAGCACCTCTGTCTTGTTTTTGACCCTTCTACTCTCCCCCACTCCAGAGAAGAGCTGGCAAATTATGGGGGCAAAAAGGTGGATTATCTAGTCAAACATTTTGCCAGTTTGGTAAATGAGGAAGAGAAGGAGAAAATTCCACAGGAATGGATGGATCTAAAACTGTGGCTTTCAGACCACCGGGCTGTCGAGCAAGATTGCTTGTACAAAGATCTCCTCACTGAGAATCCAGAACACCTCTCTCATATCTTGTTGTTGGTAAAAATTAATGCTGACACTTAGTCCATCGACAGCAATCTGTGAGAGAGGATTTTCCTGCATGAACCGAGAGAAAACATCATCTCGTACTTCTCTACAGTCTGAAACACTGAATGATCTCATGAAACTCTCCATAAACGGGGAAGAGGTTGAAACTTTTTGCCCCGACAAGGCAGCTAGTTCCTGGATGTTTTCTGGAATTGGTTCGAGACACCTGAAACATAAAACCCCAGCAAAAAAGAGAAGTGGAGATTGATGCACAGGAGGAGAAACCTGATGGAGACGCTTTGCCCTCAACATCGAGTGGCATTTTCTCTGTTCCTTCAGTGGAGATCTCCAATTCAGAATCTGACACAGACTGATTCATGATCCGTACTGTTCTCAGAAATTTACTTTAGTTAACCAGACATTTGTATTGATGAGTCTAATTTGATTATTTTATATCTAAATGTTGATATTTGTGTTTTTAATTTCTTGATTGATGTTTGGACTCAATTGACTAATAGAATAAAAATTCCAATCCATCTTGTAAATCATGTAAACTTGATTGACTGTTACATTTCCCCTTTAATGAACGAATCATAGTGTGGAATACTCAGAATAATCAAAGATCTAAATTAAATCAGAATCAATATTTATGATTATTTTCTAATAAGAAACACAATCTAAATTTGACTATCAGAAAAAATTGGAGTCAGATTAAGCGTAGAGCTAAAGTAACATTGAAACTAAATTCTCATAAAGTAAGTGAACTTCACTGGAGCGCTGAAAACAAACACACACACACACACACACACACACACACACACACACACACACACACACACACACACACATTATCCCTTTATTCTCTTGACTCTGAACACCAGATCGTGAAGGGTATTATACAGATCATTCAGTCGTACTGACGGATAAGGATTATTTTAAACGCAAATGTATGCTTTGTTTCAGTCTTTGTGAGTGGAACTTTTCCCAAACCGGAAGTGATGTAAAACGCGCGCAGTCTACGCTAACACACAGTCGACTCGACAGGAAAAAGCCTAGATATAATCTCATCTAATGCCGACACACAAACATCACAACATCATAGCAGTTATTATGAGAAGGACATCGCTGAACTTACCAATAATTACGACGGAGGTGTTTTGGTTTATGGTAGTCAAGTTTCTGGGGGGATTTCACACATCAGTTCTGCTTTAAACTTGAAAAAATGCTTAGTCAACCACGGACACAGGAATCATCTCAAAAATGGCTTTTACTTTCACTCTTCATTAAAGTTGTTACAATCTTAACTTGCAGTCTCTTCTTTCCATTCATGTCACAATACATTGGAACAGATGAGCTTCATTTGCAGTTAGATTATCTTCAAACAGTAAATTCTTTGGTAGAAGGCTTCAAGCTCAAACTAGGTTGATAAGCTTTTTAAAAGAAAAACAGGAAGAGAAAAAAAACAAGATCTAATTATAAACGGATATTGACATTACATCACAGCAATATACACATTCTACTAGACATTTTAAATTCATTTATAGATAATACTCTTATTCACAATCGTGTAAAATGTCTCATCGCAATATAAATCAATCAAGCGTCAAGCAGTCATCCTACCAGCAACGCCTAGGGTTGATTAATCACTGATGCACATCCGATTTGCGTTGTATTTCTCTCTCATACACCTCATAACGTCCAGTTACAAAGATTTCCCCATTTTGTAAAAGGAGGGAAGCTGGAAAAGCCTGCAAGCGACAAGCATTGTTCTCATTTCTCTTGTTTTTGCCTGTGCTTGGTCTCTAATGCCCTCTGAGGAATCAATCTTTATCAGGTGCGCTCGTAATTAGGGTTCGGCTTTTTCCGACAGATGCCGGATGACGTCACCCGGAAGACGGCGCTCTTCGTGCCTTTCCGTAACACCATCTATGACCGTCAATTCGGCGAAACCGAAAGAGAATTCTCTTCAGTAATTTCTCAAGTAATAATAAATTACATGTTTGACTTCACAATGGTAGTCTGAAAATGGCGTCTTGTCTGAAGACGATCGCAAACTTTCAGTTTCGATTTGTTCTTCTTCTCTTGTTCGTTGACTATTGGGAAACCAGCTTTAGGAGCATTAGCGCCACCACAGCTCAACTGGCGAGAAACAGAACTGCGAGTTTATCTCTCACAACTCGGAACTCTATAACTCATCATATCTCATAATTCTGAGAACGTACAAATTGTGAGATTAAAGTCACAATTAATTTTTTTAAATAGCTAGTTAGTTTCAGTCCTGTTTCTGTGGAAGAACAGCATATGTATATTGTACAACATAACTCACCTATTAAGAGTGCTGATGTTTGTTTTCAGACTTTCCCACACCTTTTATTCTTCTTATTCTTTTATTGAAGAAATATCAAAATAAACAATACATTTAAAATGCTAGGGGGAGGTATAAACAGCATTATAGGAATACTTTAAAGAGTGTACATGCTTGTAAAATTAGAGTAGCTTTTTGTTTATTTGAGGGCAATATTTACTCAAAATAATGCTTCACTAATTTATAAATGCAATAAAACATTTTCCTCCTGAAAATGTACATTTATGAATGTTTTTTCTTTGGAGTTTTACATTTACATTTATTCATTTAACTGACTCTTTTATCCAAAGCGACTTACAATTTCTATATATATCAGAGGTCGCATGCCTCTGGAGCAACTAGGGGTTAAGTGTCTTGCTCAGGGACACATTGGTGTCTCACAGTGGATTCGAACCCGGGTCTCTCACACCAAAGGCATGTGTCTTATCCACTGCGCCATCACCACCCCTATAAAACCCAGTGTACAATTATACCTAGTAGAACATCTTTCCACATTAATGTAATATTTTTATCAACATTTCCAACAATGAAATCAAGTACATTTTGCCCAAAAGACAAATAAGGGCAGAAAATAAATGAACAGCTGTCTCTGGCTGTAAAAGTGAATTTTGCATAATAGGTGCCCATTAAATACAAAAGTGAAGTCAATATTTTCTGATTCCTAAGGTTCCCAATACTGGAAACAGAACTCCAGAAAAATCTGCCATCTCTGAATATGACTTTGTAGAGTTACAGAATGGAAGAAGAGCTAAAGCAAACTAATACAACAGATATGAGTCTTGTCATGAACTTATTCACTATGATTTAATTATAAGACTATTTACTCAACAGAAATGTAACTTTACAACAAGAGAATGTATCTTAGGTTGACACTATTCTGGAGTATAATATTCAGAAAGGTATTTAATCATTTGTGCATACAGTATACACCATATGAACACATCTTGAATCATTTCTTTCCTGATCCTTCATTTAAGTGGAAGGACTGAAGACAGTTTGAGTGCACAAGAGGTCATTGGTAAAATGAACCAACTAAAGCAAGAGAGCCTCAAGACATCACTACAACCATAAACCAGCTGTCTGAGCTTGCAAAGGCCAAAACAACGCCAGATGCTTGTCTGCACACTTTAAAGGACACCTTCACCGGTCTAATCTTAGTAAACGTGTGTGTAAGTTATGTACAGTAGGTACATATACAGTACATGTTCATTTCCTTTTTATATTGAAATAAAGTAATAAATGTCATTCTGCATATTTTCTTAGATTATAACCTTGCAGCTCTAATGGAAGAGCCCATGTTTTCCACATGCTGCGAGTCTCTGCTTGGATGTTGAACATGTGTGGAGCAGTGGCTGTTAACCGCAGATCACTGTCTGAAATGCAGAGCTCAAGAGTTTGACTCCAAGCTGCACCAGGGTAAGGGTCTTTCTGCTCTCCTGTCTTCTTTCAACCAGATACAAACAGAGTGTTTCAGCAAGGATGGCATCCATGTTACTGGGACGCTACAGAGGCTGCAAAGTCTGCATTTTAGCAAACACCACAGCTGCTGATTTCATGAGGAAGATGAACTTGTTAATAAAATCATCTGTTGTGGTGTTATGTTGGAATGGCCAGGAACATGTCTAACCATCTCTGGTTTGCATTTTTCATTATCTGTTTGATACGGGTTATAATGTTTAATCGCTTTTGATGTTTTCTAACACATTTTGTAATGGAGCAGTTGGAGCAGAGCTACGATTTACCAACGGGTGAATAAAGAGCAGAGCCTCCAATCGAATCCAGTGACACTAGAAATATGAATGTGGAAACGCAGGAAGAAAACAGTGCTATGATAACCTTACCTGCTGTCTTGCAATGTGGTAGGGTTGATGAATACGGCTCAACACTTTGCCCACTCCGTCCTCAGAAGCTTTAACCCCTTCAGCCTGTCTTCATTTTCCGGCCGAAAGACGATCCAGTCTCGTAGCAGGAGTGCAACTTACTTTACATGTTAATTGTTATGCCTAAACATTATAGTGATAAAGTTATTAAGGCATTTCTTGAAATACTGATTTACAGAGGTGGAAAGTAGCGAATTTCAATTACTCACGTTACTGTAATTATACGGAAGCCCTGAACCGCAACCTAAAAAAAAAATCTGAAAAAAAAAAATATCTGTAAAAAAAAAAAATCTGTAAAAAAAAGTCCAGCATTTCGAGATTAAAGTCGAAACATTTCGAGAGACGAGAGTACGAGAATACAGTCTTCCGTAGAAGCTGCGCGTGTGTGCTTGCCATTGTCTCACATTGCCACACACAGGCATTCATAATGGGCAATAGCGAGTTTCACACTGTGTGTGTGTGTGTGTGTGTGTGTGTGTGTGTGTGTTTTGTTTCATCAAAGGAAATTCAACAGGTGCCAATCTACCAGCATTAGGCTACCATTATAGGACGTTATAAAATATACTGCGCCGGAATAGACTTTAGCCTATAGGAAAACCAACCCGGAAAACACTTTTCAGACTGGATGGAGAAATCCAGCTTCATGAATGAATGAATTAATGGGGCATTTATATAGCGCTTTCATATGTCTATAGGCCTACACTCAAAGTGCTTTACAATCATAACAGAGAATCTCTCCTCAACCATTAGTGGTTATTAAATCTGAGGAAATCACAGGATCCGGCCAAATGATTGGATACAGAATGATGCACTTAAAATGTATCCAGAGCGTATTTACGGTGAAGAGGGAGACCGAACGGTTACTGTTGTGTTCTCGACCCAGATAGTGTTGACTAGACGAGCACGGAAACACCTCAGAAACACTGACACTAGCACGTGTGACGAATTTTGTTGAAAGCCCAGATAAAAGTAAAAAGCTGTTGTGTTTATCCATGGCAGTTCGACTTCACACAAACACACACGGATGTTTCTCTCTCTGCTTCTCTGTGTTGTGACTATGTGTCACCTGACTATGTGTCCGACTGAGAGTGGGATCAGCTATTTCTCAATATTTCACTCATTTGTTATCTAAAACTACTTATCTGGTGTCTCAGTAATGTAATTTTCCCCCCAGTACTTCTAAGCACCTGTTGTTGCTAAAGTATAGAGGCTTTATAATATATTGACGGTCTTGAAAATAGCTATGAATTTCTGACATGCTGTATTTAAGCATTTGTAGTGGTGTAAAACACACTTTTAACATTTTAGAAACTGGTTAAATCACTGAATTTTCAGTCAAAACAACATTAACCCTGTTAAGGGTGCAGCACTTGAAAGATGTAAATGACTATGTTAAAAGATCATAGTGGTTTGATCATAACTTTACAAAAAAGCCACACTGCACAGTAATGAAACAGTGGTAATGTACATAAGGAAGGACGCCTCATAATAAAAGTATGTTGTGATGTAGCGGTACATTGTTAGGGGTATTCTTACATCTATAATACAAATATTTTACACCATGAAAAATGTGTAATAATTATGAGTGAGTGACAACTTCCATGGGAGCTATTCCCCATGCAACCCTTTAAACCACTTGAAATGGTTTCTGCATTTTTGAGAGTTTTGCTGTAAGAAAATATATACAGCTGGTCATTTTACAGGTGATTGCATTATAACATTGCTGCCAGTAAAACTTTTTTTTTTTGCTAACACAAGCACTGGCTAACAAATTCCCAGTGAAATCATTGCTCACAGGTGCTATAAATCTGGGAAGACATTTAGCACTTTCAAGGCAATGTGCCTGTGTTAAGTTCTGCCAAATGTTATACCTAAAATATGTAATTTATGTCCCCAAATATATTTCATATGCACAATCAAAATGCTGCCGACACATATTAAGGAAAACAACATTATCATGACCTTCAATGATTGTAGTGGGAATTGGCAATTTGGGTTGTGCTTGTATTCAAAACTATGATGTTCTCAGCATGTAAATCTGTAATGAGACATGATGTGAGACACTGACAAAGACATTGAGGACCAATACAAATATAATATTCTCAAACATAAAAAAATATACTGTAAAAATATAAAGTATACTGTAGTGAAAAGTACCGCAACCTATTATTATTACTATTGTTATTACTGCAAGGTAAATGTCGGTTCTTTGTAGTGCCATCTATATTCAATGCAAACTAACTAAAGCCTATGTTACACACTTTCATGTCAACCACATCCCTGAGTTTCAACATTTCATTAAATCCTCTGTCAGGCTGTCATTAAATCTGACTGCCTTACTACACTTTAATGACATGTTATAATCCTACAAAAAGTGTTAGTTTGTTCAAATAGGCCTTGCAAACCTTTACTAGTTTCTTGTCTTCAAATCAGCTGTCTAATACTTGCCAAGATACTAATCATTAAGGAGATGCATTCTTGTTACAATCATTAAGTTGGCAGTTTGACTATGCACATAATAGCTAATTACCACCTGCAGATGCTCCATATTATCAACATATACTTGATAAATGTGAAGAGTTGTGATTTAATGAGAGGACATATGCAGTGCTGATAGTGAGTTGATTGAAGGACAGGCATGTAGATTTACAGTGTACTATAACATATAAATGGAAAATATGGCCATTGCTTAATAAAGGGGTAATACAGATCAGTGGTTCTCAATTGTGGCCCTGGGGACCCACAGCTGTGCATATTTTATATGTCTCCTTTATCTGAAACACCCAATTCAGTAACTTATCTTTACTAACGAGATGATGATGTGAATCGGGTGTGTTAGATGAGGGAGACACAGAAACTATGCAGAGCTGTGGCTCCTCAGGACCACGATTGAACCAGTGCTTTAGATGGACCCTGTAAAGGTGAGGGAGCTAAAAAATGTTCTTCTTCATGGACCATATCCTCCTGGATGTTCCAAAAAGGAGAAGTTCATTATTAAAAGAAGAGCTGAAAGCTATCTAATGAAAGGTAAGCAATAATAGAGAAAGGAAATTGGTATTCTAGTGACACAAGCACAGGAAGTTACCTGAGCCTTTGTGTTATCCACATTAGATGGCCTGCTTCACTATATATGCCACAGGCGCAAGCGAGGCAAACATTTGGCAAAAGTGGTGACGTCACCAGAGGAGGCAAATTCTGTTTTTGTTAACCTTCATGCCAGTGATCAGGGGGGTCATTGTGGCATGGAGAAAACACTTGAAGCTCTCAGCAGCAGATTATACTGGCCTGGATTGGAGAAAGACATCCGCAAATGGGTGAGTTTTATTCCAGTTTAATCATTTTTATTTTCGTTACACTTTATTTGCATTTGTCCGTGTTAAAGTGAAATTAAAGATTTAAGTACTGAGTAATATTAATTAACCACATGTACTTACTGTTTTTTTTTTTTTTTTGAAAGGATCAGGATTTGGTTGAGGGTTAATTGCATGTAATTCTGCTTGATTTATAGTTACTACTATAGGAAATACATGTAAGGTGTGTTTTTAAGTGATCAGTTTCATTAATGACATAATTTTCATTTTTGGGTGAACTAACTAAAGCCATTATTCCAGATCTACAACCTGCCACTCTTTGTTTTGTTCTTTGATTGTGTATTTTTGAAGCACTACAAAATAAAACTGATCTGAACCTGAAAATATTATTCTGTTTTTAACAAAAGCCTAGTATACTTATTATCATTACTGAAATAATCAACCTCATATCCATAACTTGTGTATCATCACCACAACAGAAGTTCATTAAATGTTAAATTAATTAATAGAAAATATTACTTTAGTTATAAATGTATGCACAGAATCTACACATTATGATCTTTCAGGTCATATCATTTCGAAAATATATTTCCATTAAATTATATAAAAATTGTATATTGTAAATTGTAGGAGCAAGGGGTTGCGGGAAATGAGAGAAATCACACAAAAAAATAATTTAAAAATAAATATTATTTGATATAAATATAAAGTAAATGTGCATGACTGTTAATAATCCATTTTTAAAGATGTGAAAATGTTTGCTATTCTAACAGTGTTGATGTTTTCAGACTGTTGCGTTAATGAGATTTTTTAGGACAGGTTTTGGAAATTATGTTGAAAAAAGTCTTAAATTAGTAAATGTTTTTAAAGTAATGTTCACGAATCCTCCAGACTTTATTTGTAATGTCTGAAAACATCTGTGAAATATTTAAAGCAAGTTTATGTGTGAATCCCCCACTCATACAGCACAGTAGTATTTCCCTCAGGACACAGTCGTACGACCACAGTCCACCGTGAACGGCTCAAACAGTTCATCTGAACACCAGTAGTGTGTGTGTGAAACTGGATTCAGCCCTAGCACTGATCTGATCAAGTGCTTCAGTGTGTACTTCAGCTTTGCAGTGTCAGTGTGAACGGATGAAATGAAACGAGCTCTTGCCAGTAGAAGTTCCAGTCGTCGCTGTCCGTCACCTGGATCCATCCTCTCTTCTCAAAGTTATTGATCAGCACCGATTTCTCCATGTCCGTCACCCACTTCACCTTCCCAGCCATCACACACACACTCCTGAGAAACACACACCACCTCCGTCAGCTCTAAACACTCATAGCAGCTCAATCGATTATTAATGGGGTTCGGCTGAACAAATATAATAAAACAGAAATAATACTTTGGTAACACTTTACAATAAGATCTCGTTAGAAAACATCACTTTTAATAAGTTTAAAACACAACTGTTCAATAATGGTCCATTAAATAATGTTAACAGAACTGTTGATTTAATAATGTACAAATGACATAAATAACATAAAGATGAACAGATGTACTGCTCATTGTTAGTTCATGTTAACTAATGAAAACTCACTGTAAAGTTTTACCAATATTATAAATACTTTGATTAGATATTTCTATAATTACACTTAGTTTGTCATTAAAACACACACTCATGTGTGTCACATTATCATTCAGTAATGTGTTTGCTAATCTATCAGATGTTCATGTGTGTTTAGAGGAAGATTTCTGTGTCGAAGTGCTAAAACAGATTCTTATTGAACACAGATGATATAAACTACAGGCGCTGCTCGTGCGTCTCATTATAAACTGACAGACTACAGATCATATAATCAATAAAACACGGAGGACTGAACTCACAATCACAGCTGTCAGTCCGTGCAGCGATCAGTTCATGCTGGATGTTGCTGGAGAAATGAGCTTTCCTTCAGAAGAGGAGCATCACAACAGCAGCAGCGGCTCATCCATCACAACGGCTCGTCACTTCCGCCTGGACACGTAATTTCCGTAACGACGCGCCTTCTTCTTCTTCTAATGGAGTTTTATAGCGGTTGGCAAACCAACTTTCGGTGCATTACCGCCACCAGCTGGACGGGAGTGTGAAGCACTAATAAATATTTTAGGCTAGTGACGAATGGTCAAAAAGTGCTTTAGTTTTTGAGAGACCCCTACCGGAAGTAGAACTAAACGCTACAATGTTTTTCCTCATCCCTAAGGTCTCCCATATATGAAATGAATACTTGGCTAATATTTGAATGCTAAGATTGTTAAATTAACAGATATTTTTATACACCCTAAAACAAAAAAGGACTAAAATATAGCCTGTCCGTATGGGAGTTAAGATATAAAAACTAGTGCAGATCAATCACACAAACTCTGAGAGCTTTAAAACTTGACATGTTTGTAGTCAGGAAGTTGCTTTAACTACTAGAAAACACTGGATGTGAAAATCTTGATGTATGGAATAAATAGAGACATATAAACACCTACCTAAAATAAGCAGACTACTAATACTACTAATAATAATACATAAAATATTAATAACAGTGGTTTAACAGAAGTAAACATCGTAAAAGAAAAGCTAATGGTAAATGTTGAATATAAGCACAATAAGACTTTTATTCTCAATAATGTTTTCCTCACTTTTGTATTTTCACACACAGAGATCGTAACACAATATTGTTGAAATTACACCTTAACAATTGAAGATTGAAGAAATGTGAAACTGTGTGAAAGAAGCAACAGATTTATAAGATAAAACTCTTTTAATTCACTTCACATTTATTTGTACATCGCTTTTCACAATACACATCATTTCAAAGCAGAAAACACACATTATAATCTAGAGATCTGTTATCAGAGGAAACTGTCTAAGTTACACACTTCAGAAACACACACACACACAAATCACAGTTAGTGGAAAATGTGTTCATTTAAACATGATAATCTCATAGAAGTAATCAATACTTGTTTGTTAACAGAAAAAGGGAATAAAGATCAAGAGAAACTCAAATATGAAGAAAAACAGCAAAACTAAACATAACCCTGACAACAACAACAATAATAACATGATAAATGCTGTAAATCAAGTGAGAACCACACACACACACACACACACACACACACACACACACACACACACACACACACACACACACGACTTTAATTGTTGCTTGTAACTTTCTCATCTCTGTTGTAGCAAATGCAACATTTAATAATATACATAAAATGTATTTAAGGGGGCCGAAGGCCAATTTAGCTCAAAGGGAAATGATTCATTGATTTGCAATGAATCTATGGAACCGAATCACTGAACCGAGCAAATGACTCGCTTAGAATTCATTTGAACGGGCCGTAATTATAACCAAATCTATAGTGAAACACTATGTCTTAGCAAGGTAACTTTAAATCGAACAGTACAAGACATTAAATGTGCAAACACGACACAAGAAGATTTATCTTTTTGTATATATGGGAGACTTTATTAGCTATTCTAAACACAACTCTAAGGTCTAAACATAATCACGCACACACACACACACATTCATACAGTCGCGAAAGGGAAAGAGTGAGTTGGAAAGAGTGAGAGAGAAAGTTTTAACTTTCTATATGCACGTAAGACATAACCTGAAAGGACCACCAAGCATTAATTTGAACCTTCATTTCTTAGAGAGGCTATTCAATTAACATTAAAGCACCAGTTCAGTTAGAGCCTGGAGTACTTGCGCTTTGTAGTGGCTGAGGGAATTTCCTTTGTCTGCGTCGCGTCGAAGGGGGGTTCCCCGGGTCCTCGTGGCGGGTTGTCTTTGAAGTGCAGGGATGGAAGTTCCGCCGCTGGTCACGTGTGATTAGCAAGCGAATGAGAGTCTTTTCCAATTCGAAGCGCGTTGCAAACTTAACTTTGAAACGAGACTTTTACGAAAAAGGAAATAAAGGAAAGAAATGAAAGCAAGGCGAGTCGGATGGCTTGACTGAGCTGAATTGTAACCCTGATCTTGATGGGTTATTCGTCTGCTGGTCGAATTTGGTCTAGTCGATGTAGAAGCATGTGGACATGTTCTTTGTTTCAGAGATAAGCACGAACAGAACACTCTCTTGCTGGTTTTAGAGAGAGGCACGGACTTAACAGTTACAGAACTGAATGAAAATCTAAAATCATCTAGCAAAATTCTGCAAAAATCTTCCAAAAATCTGAACATGAGGTCCTTTGTTCGGATCTTTAACTTAAACTCTAGTCCAACCTCCAAGAAGCTTCTGGCCAATTGGAGGCGGATCTACTTCTTGCTTTATCATAATTTATGCATGGTCTGTGAGCTGGTCTCCAGCACTTAGCAGAGACAAAAGACCATAGTTTAAACCTTATGATTATTATAATCATAAAACAAAACCTTTTACGCAGATTTCAATCAAGCCATCTTTTGAATCACGAGAATACGGTTCGTTTAAGAGCAAACGAGGCATTCACACTTCTAATGGTTGTATAACAATTACAAGAGTTAATAGTTAACAACAATTACATGGTTATTATGTGATCTAAGCATAATAACACATGAAGTGTAGGAACAACAAGAATTATGATTGGTTATAGGTCCAAGAATTGTTCTGTGGTGAGTTTATATGATTTTATGTGTGAGATCTCCGATCTCAACAGTGAGGTCGTGGTAGGTTCAAGGAGTAGGGGTAGAGGAAGGTGTTCTGTGTAACATCTCTGTCAGGGGATCAAAGAAGTCTTTGTTGTGAGCCTCTGTTCCACCATTTTGGAGCTGACCTGTCTCAGTAAAAACATTAACATATTGACACGTTTCTTCCTGTGGCATTCTGTTGCTATCTGCAGGACCATAAAAGTCTTCGGAGGGGGGGTTTATTGTCCCCCCAAACAAACTCTTGGCGCCGTTCTGTGACTCTGGAATGTGGGCTCCAGAACTTGGAGTGTTGAAGCCATGTGAATTAATCCCATGAGAGATTAGTTTGATTAAGTTGTGTTTGATTCGCCTTGATTCTCTACACTGTGTTTTGAGATGATCTTTCAGAGTGTTTTATTTCTTGAATTTGCACAACAACAGAGACGAACAATCAAAAGATAAAGCAGAACTAATAATAAAAGAAGAACAGCCACTAATAGGTTTAGTCCAGTACACACACTATATATCAACAGAGCCGTCTGTAATAATACACACATCACCCAGAGCAAAGTAATGGTGTTTTAAACTGGATCCAGAAGTGAAGGGGAGGAGCCTAACACACACATCTATGAATGTCTGAAAGTGAAAGTCTTGGATTGGCTCGTATCATCAGACATGTTTGCAGTGAGTCTCATTGTGTCTCATATTTCCTCTCTCTTCTCTGTGTGTCACTGCCTGTTCTTCTGGCTTTCTCTTTATTTCACTGACAGCAGGTCAGCTGTTATTACTGGAATCAAGAGACAATAAGAGACGCAACAACATCTCACTCTGACTGCTTTATCATGCGGCACCCAAAGCATTATGGGTACAGTCTGTTCTCACTCATCAACACAGTTTCAATGATGATCCATAACCAACCACAAACCCAGGATAGAGCGGTTGAGTGAATGTGGTCTGGACTGTGTGTATGAGGCTCGTTGTGTCAGAGACGCTGTAGAAGGACAGAGTTCCTGCACTGGGATCCGCACACACTCCTATTCTACTGTCACACACACACACTCCTCTTCTCCTCGGACACACACACTCTTCTGTTCTCCTGCTGATGGGCTTTACAGTGAGTTTAGTCTCTATGTTATTGTGTCTGAGTGTGTATCTGTCAGGAGAGCAGGTCAAACTCCAGGACTGATCATTATATCCAAACCGACACTCTTCACCCGATCCCTTCCTGCTGATGCTCTTATATGACACTGATATACACACATATTCACCACTCCACTCAATCTCCCAGTAACAGGGTCCCCACACACTCTCTCTACACAACACCTGAGGATGATAATCAAATCTGTCTGGATGATCAGGATACGGCTGGAGTGTGTGTGTGTTAGTAATCACTCTGTTCTCCTCAGACAGATGGAGGAGTTCATTCACAGTGTTCAGATCCAGAGTGAGCGGAAGAAGATCTGATGGAGAGAAAACACAACAGTGAGTGTGTGTGTGTGTGTGTGAGAGAGAGAGAGTGTGTGTGTCTGTTTGCATGCATGTGCGTGTGTATGTGTGTGTGTTTACTAATTAACTGTGTGTGTGTGTGTGTGTGTGTGTTTGTGTGTGTGTGTGTGTGTGTGTGTGCGGGTGTGTAGACGTACATTTGTGTAGTCCTGCTGTAATCCTGATCTCTCCTTCATAATCCACACTACAAAACACACAAAGTTAATCAGTAAACACACACACACACACACACAAATAGACACACCCAAGAACAGATGCACACTGAGAGGAAAACACTACACAACCCTCACTGAGATAACACACACTGACAAACTGCTCTGGTTGCTCTGGTGTTGCACTCAGTTCATGACCAAGATGGCTCCTGTATGTTTGTCTTGCCGTCTGTTGCTCTGGTGTCTTCTTCTCTGGTTGTCTGCTGTGTCTCTAACCTGCTGTATGCGTCTAGTCTACACCCGTCAAGCTCTCCTAGACATCCGCATCTCTGTTGTGGACTCATTCACAAACTCTCACACCTTGGACATTGACATTGATGTTGAGTGCTCAACATCTCGCGGAGAAAGCGAAGGAGGAAATGAGGAATCCGAGGAGGATACAGCAAATCTGAGGGTGAAACTGAGGGCTAATTTACGAGCTGGTGACGGTCTCGGTGCGGCTCTGCTGCATTCCACTTTCAAAGGAGAAAACATGAGACCCATCAGCTTCTCCAGAGCATTTCACTAGCTTCAGTCGCTTCTCATCCACTTAAATGATATTAAGCCTCAAAGTTCTCCATAATTAAGGGTGTGGACACTACAGTGACAGGGAACCGCTGCCGTCACTACTAGTGTTTAGGTGTGTTCGACATCGGCTGGATGAAACCCATCGGTGAGATTTGCTTGCAGGCGGGAGGAGCTGAAAACTGAGACGCGAGTCGGACACTTTCTGCTTCCAAAAATTATACTTTCTGTAATTAGTCAATTACACAGACTCTTCAGACACATTTTCATTCAATACTTCATAAGTTCTGCTTAATACAGCGTTTGTTTGTACATGAATAAAGTAAAAATAAGCCTATACTGTTAATGTATTGGGGTCTACGTTTTTTATTCAGTTTTATTTTTTATAATCATGACAAAATATAACATCGTGACTGCATGAAAAGAGCCGCCCCCCGCCCCCTAAATTCACCTAAGCACGGGCGTCAGTTTGAAATTTGCTGGGCACAGAGACACATTCGGAAGTGCTGGGGGGTACAAACTTGTCAAACTGTGCAGCCTTTCTGCTCAACCCAAAGGCTCAACCCGTAAATAAATCGATCCATCCGCTAAGATATATTTGAGTGTTTCAATGGTCTAGAGGTAGATCTTTTGCCAAGAGTGTCAGAGGCTGCGGGTTCTAATCCGCCCTCGGTACAGTTTTTTTCTGTCTCATCAAAACAGAATATGTCCATCAGTGGTTACAGTCTATATCAAGCATAGGACACGTTTATTTTGTGATTTTACCGGAATGAATATTGTCTCCTTAACGGCGATAGATTAAAGTGCGCGCAGTGCGCGTCCGAGTGAAGACTGCCCGCCACAGAGAACACTGTATGCATACAGCTGACAGCAGCGGCAACAAGCGTTCCTCTTGATTTCAAAAACAAAACGCGCTAGATCTCTTATTTAAACTAACTAAATTAATGCTCTGCTAGTTAACAGGAGATGTTTTATTGATGTTTAACACGTTTTGTTTTCCGATATGGTGACTCAAGGCACTGATGGATCAAGGAGCGGTCCATCAGCGCTTGATCACCATATATAAACCCTTTTGCGCCGACGTCACAGTTACGTCACGGCGCTAGCTGGAGGCAAAACAAAGTGAAAACTGGAGGCGGCCAATACAAACCAGCACAGATTCGGCTACATAATAAGGAGCTTAAATAATTGTTACTATTATTAAATGTCATCTTATTGTGTTGTCTGGTGCAAGAATTGATGAAAAATGAATATGCTGTATCTGGAACTTTTATTTCTAGAAAATATTCACATCATTAAAATCGCACTGTAATGTCACTCTTTACATTGTCATGGTCTCGGCGCTGGCTCGGCAGAACTGCGGATCGTACACACAAGTCTTGTACAGGACCTTATAGGCATCTAAAGATTTATATGCCCTCAGTTTCTATTTACGATCGGTTTCTCCATAAGGTAGGTGTAGAAGTCAGGCCACTCACCCGAGGTAACGTACGTTAATCCTGTCAGATCGTCCATGCATTGAGTGAGCATGTAGGCGGCTACAGGTCGGCCAATCTGGTTCCGTCCGTTAAAAATAACTTTTGGAAATAACAATCGCGGTCCTGGACACTGAGTGACTACACATTAAGATAATATCGGATTTTCTCCAGTCATTGTTAAAAAAAACAAGCTAACAATCCTTGCTAACTACCGTTAGTGAAGCGGCCAGATGGATCTTTCTGCCTCCACCTAAGCTCCGCCCACAAAAAACGTCACCATGTTTACCAACTGTAAAAGGGTCTATAGGAGGAAAACTTTTGGAATGGGTCAGACATAATTCTGACTTATTATGTTTTTTTAAAAGAATTTCGTTTTTTACAAATTATTTCATTTTCATTTTAATCAATGGCTCTAATCAACAAGTTGACTGGATTAATTTCGACATTTGCAGTAAAAACTTGAAATATAAATTCTCAGAAAATGTATTTAATACCAATATATTGAAACGGTGCGTTATGCCGACAGACACCCCCAAAACCACCCCTCCCCCCATCCCCCCCGGAATCCCGCCCCCCTCTAACAAAATAGTTCCCACGTCCCTGAGCTTTACTGCTTTAAAACAGATCTGAGAGCATTAGTGGAACTGAAGGTGTGGGAATAAACATGAAATACATGTGATGGTTGTCATGCGGTGAATCCAGCCAATCGTTAAAAAACAACAGAGCTCGTGCAGCCGCAGTCCTCCGGGGGCTCTCGAATCGCTCACGTACTTTGATGGCATATGTCATAATCATGTGGCGTCAGCGCTGTCTCAAGTCAGACAAAATTTCTAGCCGGCATGCACTGCTCAAGTCAGCCACCGATCGGTCTGTGCAGCCGAACCAGCTTTTGTCTGTTAGAGTCACTTCAGCTAATCCTGTAACTCAACAACACAAATGTATCCACTAACCATTCAGAAACGTCCAGGTGCATCTCAAAGTGCAACCTCTTCCCAAGTCTTTCTGTAAGGCTGCACTCCGCTACTGGTTTTTCAGAGATTTTGGATGAGCGAAATCATTCCTGTGTTTTGTTATTGCCGGTTTATCTGACCCTCATGTAAAGGATTGACCCTCTTCTGAACGGAGGCAGGGAGCAGCAGCTCAATTGCATTTAAAGGGAAACACAAAAAAGCTTTTGAGTTTTCGTCACAGTTCTCTTGCCTCCCAAGTCTTTCTGGTAGAAATGGGAGCTCTAGTGCAAGTTCTACCGGGAAAACTCAAATATAACATCATTCATCATTAGTCACGTTATTCATTGACCTCAGATCAATCACCACTCAGACAGACGTTCGCAAAAACTGACGCCGGTATTCATCCCCATCCTCCCCAATACCACCCGGTCGTTCTCTTCTCTCCTGAGCACAGTTGCCAACTCTCGCGAGACAAATAAGCAACTGGAGCTTCCAAAACAAGCCCAATATATTATTTTATTATTTTGTTTCAGCATTATAATTTATTACCAATAAATGAGCCTGCAACATAATAAACTGAAACCACTACTTTATTAGAAAAGTATAAACGTTTTCTGAAAAAAAGGATAAAAAAAATAATAATAATAATCAGCGAACTGCAACAAAGTGGCCGAGCACGCACTATCCTCATCTCCGATCACCTGTGAGGCTGGATAGGATTGGAGAGATGGACAAAAAGACAAGCAGAAAAAGGACAAACAGACAAGCAGGAAAAGACAAGAGCATTAAGGGGAGCTGTAACATATATTTAGCGTAATAAAATTAATTTCAACCATGTACACTACTGGTCAAAAGTTTTAGATTGTTTAATGTTTTTATAAGAAGTATCTTCTGCTCACCAAGGCTGCATTTATTTCATATAAATAATAATAATAATAAAAAAACAGTAATATTGTGAAATATTATGACAATTTAAATGACTGTTTTCTATTTTAATATTAAAATGTAATTTATTCCACTGAAAAAAGCTGACTTTTCAGAATCATTACTCCAGTCTTCAGTGTCACATGATCCTTCAGAAATCATTCTAATATGCTGCATTTATTCTTTAATGAATAGAAAGTTCAAAAGAACAGCATTTATTTAAAATAGAATCTTTTTTAACATTTTAAATGTATTTACTGTAACTTTTGATCAATGTAACTCATTTATTTTTTTTCTGATTTCTTATTTCGTTCCCAAATAAAATACAAATTCTTACTGACCCTTACAAAAGCTTTCCATTTAAGATAAATGCTGTTCTTTTGAACTTTCTATTCATCAAAGATGAAATAAAAAATATAAAAAAACTGTTTTCAACATTGATAATAATCATACATGTTTCTTGAGCAGCAAATCATCATATTAGAGTGATTTCTGAAGGATCATGTGACACTGACTGAAGACTGGAGTAATGATGATGAAAATTCAGCTTTGATCTATATATATATATATATATTCACAAATAAAACAGCTGTTTTAAACTGTAATAATATTTCACAATATTTAAGTTTTTTTGGTACTTTAATCATTTAAATGCAGCCTTAGGGAGCAGAAGAGACTTCTTTTAAAAACATAAAAAATATTAAAACTTTTAAAATATCTAAAACTTTTGACCGGTAATGTATATTCTGTTTATTAAAGCATGTAATAATTTATATATTAAAAAAAAAAAAAAAAAAACATTGTAAAAAAATTACAAATTTACCTCACAAAAGAAGGTCATGCCTCTCCTCCCTTGCACTGTCCATCATCTCCTCAGCGGTCTCCTCTCCACCTCTGTACATGGCAACGCTGTAGCGCTGCAACATTTCTTGGCTCGGGACAAATTCCTTGCAACAAATTCCGAGTCTTCTTTGGCCGTAGCGAATGTACAAAATGCTACTGAGAGTTCCCTATCGAGGGAACTCAACACTGCGTCGATAAAATCGACTCTTTGGGGACGCTCCCTAAGCGTGCGCCTCTGAAGTATGAATGAAACTAATCCAATCCTGATTGGTGTTGCGTCGTGACGTAACATGTGACGGCATACCCGGAAGTATAAAAGTGACGCTGTCACAACACACACTAGCTTTCGCTCTTCAGCAAGCGCTTTATGTTGAAACTGTCTGTCTTATTTGGTGTTGTTTGTCTTATTATTGAAAGAAAGTATGGCCAGTGAGCAATTCAAGAGGTGTGTGCATCCCTGCCCTCGTTTCATCACGGGTGGGGACGCACACTCTCTCTGTGTGTATTGTTTGGGAGTGCAGCACGCACGGGCAGCTCTCGAGGGGCTGCTTGTGAAATGTGTGAGGCTTTGCCTATTAGAGTGCTGCGCTCCCGGCTGGCGTGCTTTGACGAGCACGGTCAGGCTCGCGTTCCCCAGGGTTCCGGTCCCGCATATGTCGAGGCGATGCGGCGACTGAGATCCTGGGGTTCGCAGCGGGATCTGGCGGAGGAGAGTGAGAATGCTGAGGCATTTTCTCGCTCGCCATCGGCTGATCCCGCAGCCTCTGAGAGTGGTGTGGGAGCCCGCGCTGCGGTTTCTCCTACCCGCGATCAGGTCCCGGTGCTTGAGCTGTCTACTTCTGAGGAAGGGGACGTGCTCAGTATCGATGCGGACGACCGTGATCTCAGCACGCCATCACGCGGCCTGGGTTATGAGGAGCTGGTGGAGGTTGTGACACGCGCTGTGGCCAGACTAAACATCAGCTGGCCACAACATGAGCAGGAAACGCAAGTCACCAGTAAAATGGACGAGCGTTACCTGCAGCGCAGGTCACAGCCTCACCGCCGGGGTCTGCCGTTTTTCCCCGATCTCCATAAAGAGATCTCGAGAACGTGGGAAAGACGGCATTCGTCCCGTATTTCGAGTCCCAATGTAATAGATTACAGCAATGTTGTGGGGGCTCGAGATATGGGATATGGGAAGATGCCGAAGGTGGAGGAGGCTTTAGCGAGCTATCTCTCTCCCGAATCGGCGTCTTCCCTAAAGACCCTGGTGTTGCCTAGTAAGCCCTGCAGGGAGACATCTGCATTGGTGGGCAGGGCTTACATGGCGGCGGGTCGGGCTGGTTCGTGTCTGCACTCAATGGCGATTTTGCAGGCATACCAGGCCGACCTCCTGAAAGATTTGGACGAGGGGGAGGGGCCTACTCCTGAAGATGTCGCGGAGTTGAGGAAGGCCGCAGATTTGTCTCTCCGGGCCACTAGGGAAGCGGGCAGCGCTATTGGCCGCTCTATGGCGGCCATGGTGGCCACGGAGAGGCATCTGTGGCTGAACTTATCCGGTATTAAAGAAAAGGATAGGTCCTTCCTGCTGGATGCGCCGCTTTCGGCTTCTGGCCTGTTCGGCGACGCCGTTAATTCGGTTGTCGACAGGTTTCAGGAGTCGAGAAAACAATCTGCGGCGTTCCAGCAGTACCTCCCCCGGAAAGCAAAGGCCAAATCTAGTGGGGGGGGGGGCAAAGCAATCAGCCCCAGCCATCAGCCAGCTCCTCCCACAGGGCAGAGCAGAAGGAGAGGGTTTCCTCTAGAGCCCCCCCTCCGGGGTCTTGGCAACAGAGGAAACGCTCCCAAAAACCGAAGTCCTCCGGCCAGAGGGGCGACCTGAGGGACGTCATTCAGGCTAAGAGGACTTCGGAAAAGAGGTCCTAGCCAAGGCAGGACTTCAGAGGGCTGCCCCCTCCGCAGTGAGACAACCGAGGTTGTTCTCACAACGGGGCCCTCTAGGAAAAGATGCAGGTCCGCCGTTAACAGCGCTTCGGGCCGCATCAATTTCCAGCGAAAAGACACCAGAGGCCAGCCTAGAGAGGCTGGTACCCTTAGCAGATTTTGTAGAGGGATGGTATCATCTTCCCAACATATCTCCATGGGTCCTGCAGATAATACGAGTTGGGTACAGACTGCAGTTCGCGCACCGCCCCCCCAAGTTCTCTGGGGTGGTGCTCACTGCGGTGGTCCCAGAGCAGGCTCAGGTGTTGGAACAAGAAGTACAGACTCTGCTGTCGAAAGGAGCCATAGAACGTGTTCTTCCGGTAGACAGGGAGTCCGGGTTTTACAGCCGGTACTTTATAGTTCCAAAGAAGGATGGGGGGTTAAGGCCAATTTTGGATCTCAGGGTGTTGAACCGGTCTCTGAGAAGGTTCAAATTCAGAATGTTGACCATTCCAACAATCGTGAGTCAAATCAGATCCGAGGACTGGTTTGTCACGATAGATCTGAAAGACGCCTATTTTCACATCTCCATCCTTCCTTGTCACAGGAGGTACCTGAGGTTCGCTTTCGGGGGCGAAGCATACCAATATCGGGTTCTTCCGTTCGGTAGCACTCTCTCCCCGCACATTTACCAAGTGTATGGACGTGGCCCTTGCTCCACTGAGACTTCAGGGGATTCGCGTATTGAATTATCTCGACGACTGGCTTATTTTGGCCCAGTCTCGGGAGATGGCAGTTCGGCATCGAGATGTCGTTCTTGGCCATATTCAAAAATTGGGGTTAAGACTCAATTTGAAGAAGAGTGTGCTAGAACCGTCCCAGGGCACGACCTTTTTGGGAGTCGTGTGGAACTCGATTACAATGCAGGCACGTATGTCTCCTGCACGTATCGAGTCAATTCTGGCGATGGTGTCCAGGGTGAGGCTAGGTCAGGCCGTCACTGTGAAACACTTTCAAAGGATGCTGGGCCTCATGGCAGCGGCATCCAACATTATTCCTCTGGGCCTCCTTCACATGAGGCCCCTCCAGTGGTGGTTGAAGACCAAGGGGTTCTCACCCAAAGGAAATCCGTTCCGTATGATCAGAGTAACGCGCAAGTGCCTTCAGTCTCTGCAAATATGGAAGAAGCCTTGGTTCCTATCCCAAGGGCCAGTGTTGGGGGTGTCATGTCGCCGGGAAACCGTTTCGACAGACGCCTCCCTTACGGGCTGGGGCGCGGTCATGGACGGCCGCTTTACCAGGGGTCTGTGGTAGGACCATCATCGCACTTGGCATATAAATTGCCTGGAGATGATGGCGGTATTCAAGGCTTTGAGGAGCTTCCTCCCAGACATCGAGGGTCGCCACGTCCTTATACGGACAGACAATACGTCAGTGGTGGCCTATCTGAACCGACAGGGGGGACTCAGATCGCGCCCTCTGTGCAAACTGGCGCATCAGATTATCCTTTGGTCCCAGGGAAAGATATTGTCAATAAGGGCAATGTATATCCCAGGGGTTCAGAATCGGGGAGCAGACATCCTGTCGAGGCAGGGGCTGAGGCCCGGGGAATGGAGACTTTATCCGGATGTGGTGAAGTCGATATGGGGGAGGTTCGGACCGATGGAAGTGGATCTGTTTGCGTCTCGAGAGACGTCCCACTGTCCACTTTGGTTCTCCCTCTCACATCCAGCCCCGCTGGGGTTGGATGCCATGGTACAGGCTTGGCCGAGGCTTCACCTGTATGCTTTCCCCCCGATCGCTCTGCTCCCAGGGGTCCTGGAGAGGGTCCGTCAAGAGGGCATCAGTCTTCTTCTGGTTGCCCCGAGATGGCCGACACGAGTATGGATATAATATCACTCCTCATAGCTCCGCCATGGCCGATTCCTCTGAGGAGGGATCTATTGTCTCAGGCGGAGGGCACAATCTTCCACCCTCGCCCAGAGTTGTGGAAGCTGTGGGTCTGGCCTCTGAGGGGGTTCAGTACCTAAATGCTGGCTTATCAGCTGAGGTGGTTGAAACCATACTTAGCTCTAGGGCCCCATCTACCAGGAGATTATATGGCCTCAAGTGGAAGGTGTTTCACACTTGGTGTGGAGAACGAAGGTTGGATCCAGTAAACTGCCCAGTGGCTTCAGTTCTGGAATTCCTTCAGGATCGTTTCTCTGCGGGTCTCTCCCCGTCCACTCTTAAGGTGTACGTGGCTGCCGTTTTGGCTTTCCACACGCCAGTAGATGGTGGACCTCTGGGGAGGCACCAATTGGTCATTAGGTTTCTCCGTGGTGCGTGGAGGATGAGGCCGGCGATCAGGTCCAGGGTGCCTGCCTGGGATCTGGCAATAGTTCTGGAAGGGTTGTCCCTCGCTCCCTTCGAACCTTTAGAGTCGGCTTCGCCTAAGGACTTAACGCTGAAAATGGTCTTTCTCTTAGCGATTACCTCTCTTAAGAGGGTGGGAGATCTCCAGGCCCTGGCGGTAACGCCAGCTTGCTTGGAGTTTGCCCCTGGCAAAGTAAAGGCCTTTTTGCACCCGAGTCCGGGCTACGTGCCTAAAGTTCCTTCGAGTACGGCTCGCTCTGTAGTCCTTCAGGCATTCCATCCTCCACCTCATGTGTCGGCGGGAGAAGAGAGGCTTCACTTGCTCTGCCCCGTCAGAGCTTTGAGTGTATACTTGGAAAAGTCTGCTTCTTGGAGAAGATCTGACCAGTTGTTAGTATGCTTTGGGTCACCTAAGAGGTGGCTCCCGGCGACCAAACAAACTATAAGTAACTGGATTGTCCAGGCTATTACTGAGGCTTACAAGGTGCGTGGGGTTCCTTCACCTTTGGCCTTAAGGGCTCACTCGACTAGAGGCATGGCTTCCTCTAGGGCCCTTCTGTCGGGAGTACCTCTGCAGGAGATTTGTGAGGCAGCCTGCTGGGCTACCCCGCATACTTTCATCAGGTTTACAGTCTCAGCCTTCCCAGTACGCCCGGTGCACACGTACTCGGCCCTTGCTGAGTGCCTAATCAGTTTCACTCTGGGGCGGGTCTGTTCGGTGCGTGGCCTAGTGGGTACTCGTTCCCCAAAGAGTCGATTTTATCGACGCAGTGTTGAGTTCCCTTGATAGGGAACGTCTCGGGTTATGACTATAACCCTTGTTCCCTGAGAAGGGAACGAGACACTGCGTCGTGTTGCCACGCCCCCTTTTCAGACCCTTGAGCGTCTTGCTTCATCGCGGGGCTAGTGTGTGTTGTGACAGCATCACTTTTATACTTCCGGGTATGCCGTCACATGTTACGTCACGACGCAACACCAATCAGGATTGGATTAGTTTCATTCATACTTCAGAGGCGCACGCTTAGGGAGCGTCCCCAAAGAGTCGATTTTATCGACGCAGTGTCTCGTTCCCTTCTCAGGGAACAAGGGTTATAGTCATAACCCGAGACGTTTTCTGCCCCATTCTGTTCCTCAATTTAGATTTTACATGGTTCATTTGTGAAAAAACCCTTTCAACATCGGCATTGCTCAAAGGCATCGCAAGAAGAGACGCAACCACGGCCAGATCTTTAAAACACTGTTCCCCACTGCTGTCCTTGAAGTTCAGAACTTCGGCCCAGAACTGTTCTGCTTGACAGTCATCCTTTATTTTCCACTCCTGGAAGCTGATTGCCTGATACTGTGCATCCAGGGCCCCGAGATCACCAGTGTACATTTTCAGCATGGATACTGTGGCTAACTGTGGTTTGTTCTGTGATAGAATCACAGATGGGCTGAATGATGACATGGATTTCCAGGTATTGATATTTGCTGGGAGCCTATTCTGCACCTGCTTTGCTGCTTCCAGAAGGAAATCCCGGCATCTGTTCTTCATATTTGTTTCGACAGTGCTGTCCAGCTTTGCCTCTCCAAGAGTAATATGAAACTGCACGCCAAAATTAACCGCACACATGGGCAGATGATTGGTTGTGTCATTCAAATTGACATCAAGGAGTTTGGAATCAGAAGGAGGTATGGCGCTGGGCGTGATTACTCTTGAGATAAGTGTACTGTACGGAAATATGACTAGGCAGTCCAGCGTTTTAAATGCATTCCCATTTTCGAGTTGGAACAATTTGTTGACTCTAGAAAACTCATGTAAGATGGGCATAAGAAACTCCAGGTAGAGTTTATTTACCGGATCACAATCCATCTGGTAGAGTACTTCTGCATCATAGCATCGTTTTGCATCTTTACACAGCTGAAAATGTAACTTCAGCTCATCCCATTGCTTTAACACACGGACACAGCAGTCATATATGGAGAGCCATCTAGTGCCTGAAAGCTGCACTAACATCAATGGCGTTTCACCGGGGTTGATTAATTGGTAAATTTTGGCATATTCTCTGCGCCTCAGTGCACTGTGAGAGAACCAGTTGTGCGAATGAGAAATTAAGAACTCGAGATTGTGAGGCAGTGTTTCAACGGCTTTGCTGTCACAAAGTTGAATTGAATGACACACACACTTAAGCAGTTGTAGTTTCTCATTCTTTTTGAGAAGGTGAGTATAAACTGAGTTCTTCCGTCCAACCATGACACTACAACCATCAGTTCCGATGCCTACACACTTCTTAAAATCCAGACCGATACTGTCAAGAAACTGCGTCAGTGTTGTCGCGATTGCTTCTGCCGTCTCTCCCTGCATATCCACCAAACCCAAAAATGTTGAAACTATTTTGTTTAACGACACGCTGAAGTAACGCACTACCACGCACAGCTGCTTTACCGAAGCGACATCTGTGCTCTCGTCGATTGCCAGTGAATACGGAGCCTCTCCAATATCTTTTAGCAAGTCTCTAAACATGCAGGGAGCTATGACATTGCTGATAAGTGCTGTACATTTTGTACGATGGATGCTCACGTCCTTTTCAAAGGCCGAATTTACCAATTCACCCAAGTGATCAACTGAACTAACTGCTGTGTGGCAAGCTATATAGCTTGCTAGCTGCAGCTCAGCCATTTGATTTTTAGTCGAAGGTTTTGACACTGTAAAACCGATGTCTGTTAGACGTGTTGAGGAAAATGGTTTGGCATTCCGCTTGTGTTTCTCTGTGCTTACATGTTGTATTATTTTTTCACCAATGAGGGGGCAAGGGGGCAGAATCGGCGGGATGTTTTGACGAATTACACCACAGGACTTAAATAATTGCACTGATTGGCTATAGTTGTGAGCAGAAAGTGTCAATCAATGTATCGGAGATTGAGAAAACGGCAAACGTAACCATAGATGTAAAGAAAACAAAGTTGCTTGTCAGATTTTCCTAACAAGCAACCATATTTTTATTAATAAGCCCAAAAAACCACATCCCGCAACTCGTGGTGTTTTGACGTGACTTACTAAAAATAGAAGCCCAAAGTCGCGTATTATAAGCGGACTTGGCAACTATGCTCCTGAGTCTTTCAGATAGAACGTCCTCGGGTTACGACTGTAACCCTTGTTCCCTGAGAAGGGAACGAGAACTGCGTCAAATGACACTTTGGGGGAAGCCCCTCAGCGTAGCGCGTCTTAAGCATGAATGAAAACTAAGCCAATCTCCGATTGGAGAGCGTAAATGACGTAATGTGTGGCGACACGTAAGGGGAAGCTATATAAGGACCCGGCACATATGAGATGTCAGCTTCTGTGATGAAGCAAGCGCTCCCAGGCAGGGGAAGGCGTGGCCACGAGACGCAGTTCTCGTTCCCTTCTCAGGGAACAAGGGTTACAGTCGTAACCCGAGGATGTTCCTTATCGAGGGAACTCAAACTGCGTCAAATGACACTTTGGGGGAACGAGTACCCACTACGCCACAACGCGCCCTGCCTGCCCTAGTGTGAAGCTGCTCACAGGCACACTTAGGACGCGAGCACAAGAGAGCCAGGTGTTGACGGAATGTCCAGACTATAAAACCTAATAAAGCTATGCGGGGTAGCCCATCCAGCTGCATCGCAGATTTCCTGAATGGGAGCCCCCGCGAGAAGGGCTCTAGAAGACGCCATGCCTCTGGTGGAATGAGCCCTCACAGCCACAGGTGAAGGCATACCGCGCACCTGGTAGGCTGCAGAAATAGCATGGACAATCCAGTTGCTGATGGTCTGTTTAGAAGCGGGGAGCCCCTTCTTGGGAGACCCGAAACACACCTGAATGTAAATACTTAATGCTCTGACAGGGCAGAGCAAATGAATCCTCTCTTCATCTGCCGTCACGTGAGGTGGAGGATGAAACGCTTGCAGAACCATAGGCCATGCCACATTAGATGGCACCTTAGGCAGATAGCCGGGCCTAGGGTGAAGGATAGCTTTAATGTTGCCTGGAGCAAACTCCAGGCACTCGTTAGATATGGAGAGTGTAAAGAAGGACTCGTTATTAATGTCTTGGTAACGGGATTCAGCCAATCAGCGCCTTTGTTTTGGAGTCACGGAGAGGACACCCGTTTTGCGCGAACTGATAGGTTTCGTTTTTGAGTTAACGGTGAGAGTGGCCGGGAAGCCCATCGTAGATATTTCTGAGGAGAATAGTTAATAAATCAGTCATCTGTGCTGCTATCTGTGCATGTGTGCGTTCAGAGACATGTGAGTACCCTGGTGAATGTCTTACATATGTGTATTTTTGGTGTATTAGGGTATTTATGAGTGTTGCTTAATCTGAGTTACTCAGTTGAAATGTATTATTGTTAGCTTAAAGTTCGCTAACAGCACATTAATGCCTAGTATTATTAGTAATACACTACTATTGTGCTTATGAGTGTTCATCTGATACTGCAGTTGTCCATTATCCATGCAGTTATCCTTGTTACTGAGAGAAGGCTGTTTTTAGTTTAATAATAAGCTAATGTGTGCTGGTATATTATTTAGTTTATTTGATTTAAATAGCTAAGTTACCTGAAGGGAAGATTATACTAAATGACAAGTATTAGCTTTAATAATTGTATCCTGACAGCATTTTCTGTTACTTGTATGCTGATATTTTTCTTTTCTTTATTGTTGTTGTAGAACCACACATACTGTACATTTTAAGAAGACAGACAATCATCTGTTGGCTGTCAATAAACCCCTTCAAGAGATTCAGAGCATCCATTTGCATTCTTACCGATGCATCACAGTGGACACTTATCCCAACAAGCTATAATTACAGTCCTAGCTATCAAAGTCTTCGTTTCAGAGAGTGCCTGAAGATCTCCCACCCTCCTCAGAGAAGTGATGGCCAACAGAAAAGCAACCTTCAGCGTCAGGTTCTTGGCCTCAGCCGACTCCAGTGGCTCGAAGGGGGCCTCACCCAAGCCTTCGAGAACAACTGCCAGGTCCCATGTGGGAACCCTGGTACGAGCCGCAGGTCTCATCCTCCAGGCCCCACGGAGGAAACGTACAATCAATTGGTCTCTCCCCAGAGGCCCATCACTCAGAGGAGCGTGGAAAGCCGTAATGGCAGCCACGTACACCTTGAGTGTGGACGGGGTAAGACCAGTGGAGAAGTGATCTTGGAGGAACTCCAGCACTGAAGCCACTGGGGAGTTAATCGGGTCCACCTCCCGCTCCCTACACAAAATGGTGAAAATGTTCCACTTCAATCTGTACAGTTTCCTTGTGGAGGGAGCTCTAGAGCTGAATATGGTCTCCACTACTCCAGCTGATAGGCCGGCCTCTAGGTACTGTGCCCCCTCAGGGGCCAGACCCACAGTTTCCATACCTCTGGCCGGGGGTGAAATATTGAGCCCCCCGCCTGTGTCAGCAGGCCCCTCCTGAGGGGAATCTCCCACTGAGGGCTCCCACTAGGAGCAATATAATGTCCGAGAACCATACTCGGGCAGGCCACAACGGGGCTACCAACAGTAGACTGATCCCGTCGCGACGGACCCTCTCTAGCACTCTGGAGGAGTGAGGGAAAACCACAGAGGACAGTGGGTCATCTCTCGAGATGCGAAAAGGTCCACTTCCACTGGAACGAACCTCTGACATATTGACTGCACCACCTCGGGGTGAAGTCTCCACTCCCCGGGCCTCAGCCCCTGTCTTGACAGGACATCTGCTCCCTGATTTTGACTTCCCGGGATATATGCCGCTCTTAGAGACAACAATTTCTCCTGGGACCACAGGAGGATCTGATGCGCCAATCTGCATAGAGGGCGAGACCTCAGGCCCCTCTGATGGTTTATATAGGCCACTACTGACATATTGTTCGACCTCACGAGGACATGGTGACCTCTGAGGTCCGGCAAGAAGCTCCTCAGAGCCCGGGATACCGCCAACATCTCCAGACAATTTATGTACCAGGAAGAATGATGGTCCTGCCACAGGCCTGTCGTAAAGCGGCTGTCCATGACCGCGACGTCCACGCGTCCACGACGCTCCCAACACTGGACCTTGGGACAGAAACCAGACTTTCTTCCACATAGATAGCCAATCGTGCGGAATGCGTTTCCCCTCTGGGAAAAACCTATGGTTTTTAGCCACCACTGAAGGGTCCTCATGTGCTGCAGGCCGAATGGAATAATGTTGGACGCTACTGCCATGAGCCCCAACACTCTCTGGAAATGTTTGACAGTGATGGCTTGGCCCAGCTTTATCCCAGCCACTGTGGCCAGGATGGATTCGACTCACACGGGAGACAGCCGTGCCCGCATTGAGGGCGAATTCCACACCACTCCCAGGAATGTCGTTCTCTGGGCTGGTGTCAACACACTTTTCTTTGTGTTGAGTCTCAACCCCAACTTCTGGATATGGGCGAGGACAACATCTCGATGCTGAATCGCCTGCTCTTGCGACTGGGCCAGAATGAGCCAGTCGTCTATATAATTGAGCACCCTGATACCCTCGAGTCTCAGAGGTGCTAGAGCTGCATCCATGCATTTGGTAAATGTGCTGGGTGAGAGCTTCGCCCCCGAAAGCGAACCTCAGGAACTTCCTGTGAGATGGAAGGATGGATATATGAAAGTAACCGTCCTTCAGATCCATCGTAACAAACCAGTCCTCGGACTGAATTTGGTTCACGATTGTTGGAATAGTGAGCATTTTGAATCTGAATCTCCTCAGAGAACGGTTCAAATGCCTGAGATGTATTATCGGACGCAACCCCCCATCCTTCTTGGGAACTATGAAGTAGCGGCTGTAGAACCCGGACTCCCAGTCTAGTGGAGGAATACGTTCTATGGCCTCTTTTTCAAGAAGGGAGTTTACTTCGCGATCGGTTGTTTGTGTTTGTAGCTCCGGAGAATTTCTTCACTAATCCTTGATTTTCTTCTCTACCACTTATTTATAAACAAGCACTTTCTATTTTTATATTATGTGAACTTATCCTCGATAGTATTCCTTATAAAAAACAATTGGATTGCTTTGATATCGCTACTTATATCCAACCTTCCTAATCCTGGCTACTAGCCTTTAGCCCGCTAGCATTCCACGCGTGCCCTCTCGCCTATTGATCGTCTCATTTTACACCCGTTTCACTGAATCCTGGTTATTTCCGACATTTCAATCCTAAATTAGTAGTGATGGCGAACATATCAGATGCGTGTCTAACATTACCTTTGAGTGCAGGTGAAGACACATTCGAGCTCTTCACGGTGAAGCAGGAGCTGGAATGTGTCGAGAAACAGATCCGCGGTCTGCTGGTGAAGCAAGCCGAGCTGTTGGATCGGCGCTCAACGCTTGAAGCATCACGCGCCGACGCTAACAAATCAAATCACTCTTTGACTCCGAGTTCGTCTACGCCGTACGTTACTCTGCCGAGGAAGATGCGATCATCTCAGGCTTCATTCACTCCGGCACCGAAACAACATGGACCATGGATCACACAGCGGAAGACACGAGCCAGGACCAGAGCTGCCTCTCCGCCCCTCCCGGTCTTCGAGATCTCCACCCGGAACCGCTTCTCCCCTCTTCGCGAGCCGGAACGCGATGACGCCGTGATCATCGGCACATCCATAGTCCGCCATGTCCGCGCTAATTCGGATAAAGGTAAGGTGCGCACTCACTGCTTTCCTGGTGCTCGTGTTCTTGATGTCGCTGCACAGGTTCCCGAGATCCTGAACGGGGACGAGCGCGTCGGAGCTGTTGTGCTGCACGCGGGAGCGAACGACATCAGGCTGCGGCAGACGGAGGTTCTGAAGAAGGACTACAGGAGCCTGATCGAGACGGTACGCAGCACAGCGCCTAAAGCAGCGATCATTGTGTCTGGACCGCTTCCCACGTACAGACAAGGACAGGAAAGGTTCAGTAGACTTTTTGCATTAAATGAATGGTTAATGTCATTGTGTAATGAACAGAAGCTGCACTTTGTAAATAACTGGCATCTGTTTTGGGAAAGACCGAGGCTGTACAGCACAGATGGACTCCATCCCAGCCGAATCGGAGCGGCTGTGCTGTCGGAAAACATTTCCAAGACACTACGCACCAGATGACTAATGAGTCAAAGTCCAAATTACAGCCTTTGCGGTCCAAACTTAACTAATAAGCATAGTGTGGAACATTATATAGAAACTGTGTCTATTCCTCGTTTAGTGAAGCCAAACAATAAATCTAGTGTAGGATCTAGCAAAAATCTTATTGTAATTAAACCAGAAAATCTAAATATCAGTGAACAAAAACAATTTCTAAAGCTAGGTCTCCTAAACATTAGATCGCTCACACCTAAGGCGGTTATTGTAAATGAATTGGTCACAGACAATAACTTCGATGTTTTGTGCCTTACTGAAACCTGGCTTAAACCAAATGAGTATTTCGGTCTAAACGAATCTACTCCGCCAGGATACTGTTATAAACATGAGCCTCGTCTGATCGGTCGTGGCGGCGGTGTTGCAACAATCTATAAAGATATTTTTAATATTACTCAGAAAACAGGTCACAGGTTTAATTCATTTGAAGTACTTGTGCTAAATGTTACGCTCTTAGATGTAAGAAGGAAATCTATATTATCTCTAGCCCTGGCTACTGTATATAGACCTCCAGGGCCATATGCTGAATTCCTAAAAGAGTTTGCAGACTTTCTCTCGGATCTATTGGTAAATGTCGATAAAGCTATAATTGCTGGAGATTTTAACATACATGTAGATAATACAAATGATGCTTTAGGGGCTGCGTCTACAGACTTATTAAACTCCTTTGGGGTCAAACAAAACGTCAGTGGTCCCACTCATCGTCTAAATCATACACTAGATTTAATTATATCATATGGAACCGATCCAACTGATATAGATATTATACCGCAAAGCGATGATGTCACTGATCATTACATGGTGACTTGCATAATACGTACTGATGAAATATGTCATGTTGCACCACGTTATAGATCAGGCAGAACAATCCTTCCAACCACTATAGATGGATTTTCAAATAGCTTACCTGATCTATCTAAGCTGCAAAGTGAACCCAAACAAACAGATGAATTAGAGGAAATGACTAGCAGTTTAAGCACCATTCTTACTAGTACATTAGATATTGTTGCGCCAATTAAATTAAAAAAGGTTCGAGAGAAAATTAAAGCACCATGGTACAACAGTGCTACGCATGCTATCAAGAGAGAAACTCGCAACTTAGAGCGTAAATGGAAACAAACTAATTTAGAGGTCTTTAGAATCGCGTGGAAAGACAGTATGTCACGTTATAAAAAGACACTAAAAACAGCCAGGGCTGAGCATATCCGCAAACTAATCGAAAATAACCAAAATAATCCAAGGTTTTTATTTAACACCGTGGCTAGACTAACAAATAAACAGACATCACCAGAACAAAATATACCGTTACAGTTTAGTAGTAATGATTTTATGAATTACTTCAATGCGAAAATAGAACGCATCCGAAACAAAATTATAAATGTACAATCCGCTATGGTGTCTTATGATTCAGCTTCAATTATGGCCCCTCAAGAACAACTAAACCGCTTTACAACGATAGGACAGGAGGAGCTAAATAAACTTATCATTGCATCTAAACCAACAACATGTTTATTAGATCCAATACCCACTAAACTACTGAAAGAACTATTACCTGCAGTGGAAGAGCCTCTCCTCAATATTATTAACTCGTCTTTATCTTTAGGTCATGTCCCAAAAATATACAAGCTGGCTGTAATAAAACCGCTCATTAAGAAACCGCAATTAGATCCAAGTAACTTGGCAAATTACAGACCCATCTCAAATCTTCCATTTATGTCCAAAATACTTGAAAAAGTAGTGTCCGCTCAATTGTGCTCTTTTCTGCAAGAAAATGATATCTATGAAAAATTCCAGTCAGGATTCAGACCGCATCATAGTACAGAAACTGCGCTAGTTAAAATTACAAATGATTTACTTTTAGCTTCTGACCAAGGCTGTATCTCAATACTAGTCCTACTTGATCTTAGCGCTGCGTTCGACACGATAGATCATATAATACTCTTGGATCGACTACAAAACTTCACTGGTGTCCAGGGACAGGCATTAAGCTGGTTTAGATCGTACTTATCGGACCGTTCTCATTTTGTCTGTTTAAATGAGGAAAAATCAAAGATAACGTCAGTAGACTATGGAGTACCGCAAGGATCGGTTTTAGGCCCTCTGCTATTCTCAATATATATGCTGCCACTTGGTAATATTATAAGAAAACATGGAATTAATTTCCACTGTTACGCTGACGACACTCAATTATATATTTCATCACGACCAGATGAAAACACTAACTCCTCTAAAATGACAGAGTGTCTCAAAGATATAAAATGCTGGATGACGCGTAATTTCCTGCTATTAAATTCAGATAAAACGGAGGTATTACTTATTGGTCCAAAAAACTACTCACAAAACCTCTCACAATACAACTTTAATATAGACGGATGTCCTGTTACTTTATCCACTACAGTAAAAGACCTGGGTGTTATACTAGACCGCAACTTGTCTTTCGAAAATCATATTTCATATGTTACAAGAACAGCCTTTTTCCACCTTAGAAACATTGCTAAGCTACGTAACATGCTATCTGTTTCTGATGCAGAAAAATTAGTTCACGCATTCATGACCTCAAGACTAGATTACTGTAATGCTTTATTAGCCGGTTGTCCTGCATCCTCAATAAACAAGCTACAGTTAGTACAAAATGCAGCTGCTAGAGTTCTTACTAGGTCAAGAAAATATGATCATATAACACCGATTTTATCATCTCTACACTGGTTACCTATTAAGTTCCGTATCAACTACAAAATACTACTACTGACCTATAAAGCCCTAAATGGTTTAGCACCTATGTACTTAACGGACCTTCTTTCGCCCTACAATCCACCGCGTTCCTTAAGATCACTAAATTCAAGGCTTCTGGTCATTCCTAGGATATCGAAGTCCAGTAAAGGAGGGAGGGCGTTCTCGCATTTAGCTCCAAAACTCTGGAATGGCCTTCCCGATACGGTCCGAGCCTCTGACTCGCTGACACAGTTTAAAACTAGATTAAAGACGCATCTCTTTAGTCAAGCATTCACATAATGCTTACCTTCTAGTCCTCTGTTATGCCATACGGAACCGTTTGCCACTGAAACTGCTTAATGCACCAGTGGGGCTCGACAGCCTTTTAGACAAACGGGTCGGCGCGTATGGTTGGGTTGCGGAGAGTTCAGGTTACGGAGAGTTTGTGAGTTATAACGGAAATCATTATGAACATCAGCTATGCTAATTATTTCCCATCTGCCTTTCTGCTGTTATCTCGGGACAAGCGTGAAAAATGGCGTTGGAGAAAAAATGGCGTTCGTCAGGTCCAGTTTTGTGTCCAGCCTCTCACGGGGATTTCGGATGCCCCAACGCCTGTGATGAGACGACTCAACGCCTGTGAAGAGACGACTCAACGCCTGCGATATGTTATGGCGCCGTTTGATTCATAAACAATATTTATATTTAATATTTATATTTAAACAATATGAATGTAAGCCAGAGGAGAACTGGCCCCCGGCTGAGCCTGGGTTCTCCCAAGGTTTTTTCTCCATCCAATCTGATGGAGTTTGGTTCCTTGCCACTGTCGCCTTGCTTTTGGCTTGCTTTGAGCTTGCTCAGTTGGGGTTATTTAGTGTTTAGCAATGTTGTTGATCTGTGTTGTGCTACTTTCATGTTATCACTGTGAAGCTGCTTTGATACAATCTGTATTGTGAAAAGCGCTATATAAATAAATGTGACTTGACTTGACTTGACTTCCTGTTCCAATACCCGACCCTGCACTGGAGCCTGGCTTCGAGTATTAATCGGGATTCATTCTCGACCCCCTGAAGCGGATCTCCGGCAGGGCTGGACCGAAAACGACTCTTGATGGGCGAACGTGAAAACTGCCTGTGGGGCGGACAGAGCAGCCTGCGTTCGCTGGAAACCAATGTGTCCCGAAACGTGTTTAACGGCGGGAAGACAACATCGATTTCCTGCGGGCTCCGCGAAGGACACGACCTCAGTCCCTCCAACGCGGGTGGGGCAGCCCACAGAGGTCCTAACACAGAGCCTTCTTCGCTTGCAGGACGGCCCTCAGGTCGCCCTGCTTCGCTTGAGGCTTAGGCTGAGAGCTCTCCTTTTGAGCCTGCCTGTATGAGGAGCTAGTGGATGGCTGTGGCTGCGGCTGCCCACTTGGGGCAGACTTCCTAGACATCGAGCGGCGAGGGAGATATTGTCTGAAGGCCGCTGATTGTTTTTCCGCCTCCTGGAATCTGTCGACAACAGTGTTTACGGCGTCGCCGAACAGTCCAGAAGGCGAAATCGGAGCATCAAGGAGGAAAGCCCTGTCTTTCTCCTTGATGCCCGACAAATTCAACCATAAATGTCTCTCCTAGACCACCATTGCTGCCATGGAGCGGCCGATTGCACGGGCCGCCTCCTTGGTGACTCGGAGAGACAAGTCAACGGCCTTCCTCAACTCTGCAACATCAGCCGGAGTTGGACCCTCGCCCTCATCGATGTCTTTTAAAAGGTCGGCCTGGTACGCTTGGAGCAGCGCGATGGTATGTAAACTCGCACCAGCCCGACCCACAGCCATATAAGTCCTGCCCACTAGCAAAGATGTATCACAGCAAGGCTTAGTGGGCAGCACCGGGGCTTTTAGGGATGATGCCGATTCAGGGGATAAATAATTTGCTAAAGGCTGCTCCACCCGCAGCATCACCCCATAACCGTTTTCTCGGGCCCCAATGATGTTACTATAGTTTAAAACAGGGGGGTTGGAAACACGAGAAGAGTGTGGTTTATTCCATGATTTACATAACTCGTTATGTAAATCAGGAAAAAACGGTAAGCCCCGGTGATGAGGTTGCTCTCTGTGCTTCAGGAAGCGCTCATCAAGCTTGCTTTTAGACTGTGCTTCCTGTTTTTCTTTTGGCCAACTGATATTAAGATGAGCCAACGCACGAGAATCAACCTCAACCAGCTCCTCATACGCGGGAACCAGTCATCCCCGAAATTCCACGCGAGGATTGAGAACATCGGAACTGCCCGAGGAATCCCGAGAAGGTGCCTCAGCAGCCTCGAGATCCCTGGACAGATCCATTTGCGAGCCCCATGAAGAGCGTCGCCACGCCGCCTCAGCGAGCACCACGGGGCTCGCGAGGCTGGCCATCATCATTGAAAATGGCCAGCCGGGAGCAGCACGCGGAGCGTTAATCTCTCACAATGCTCGCAAGCAGCCCCCTTGAGAGCTGCCTGCGTGTCCTGCATCCCTAAACAGTGCGTGCACAGTTGATGTGTGTCCCCACCCGTGATAAAACGAGGGCAAGGGTGCACACATCTCCTGAAACTCGCTTCACTCGCCATGATTTTTCTCTTTTGTGGCTTAGACAGACAACAATAAATAAGACTCACACAACAGATAGCGCTTGCTGAAGAACAGAAAGCTGACATCTCATGTGTGCCGGGTCCTTATATAGGTTCCGCTTATGTGTCGTCACACATTACGTCATTTACGCTCTACAATCGGAGATTGGCTTAGTTTTCATTATTTAAATTCTATTTAAATTCGGGGCTATTTAAATTCCCCGCGTACGTCGGGACGAGGTGGAGGAATTGCAACTGTTTATAAAAGCACCTATAAATGTAAACAGATATTTTTATCAACAACTTTTAGCAGTTTTGAACTTTGTTTATTTGAGCTTGGCCGTTCTCATATTATATTATGTGCAGTTGTCTATCGGCCTCCGAAATATAATAAGGATATTATAAATGAGTTTTCCAACTTCCTAGCCGAGATGATGCCGAAATATGACCGTATTCTAATTACTGGGGATTTTAATGTCCATGTGTGCTGTAATGACGCCCCAATGGTAAAAGACTTCCTATGCCTTATTGACTCTTTTAATCTCACACAGTTTGTGGCTGGACCTACACATGAACGTAGACACACACTTGATCTTATTCTATCTTTTGGGTTGCCTGTTCATAATCTAGAGATTGGCGATGCAGTGTTCTCTGACCATATGCCCATACTATTTGAGATTGCCCTGGACTGTAATGCAAACAAACCCTGCACTGTTGCTCGGCCCTGCCGCATTATGAACTCTACTACTGCTGTTAAATTTTCATCTGTGTTTAATCAGAATTTTAGTATACCACAGCATAATGATTCAGAGGAGCTTAGCTCATGGTTACATTCCACCTGTCAATCTACTATAGATATTGTGGCTCCATTAAAACTTAGGCAACCAAAAACAAAAACTGAACCATGGCTAAATGACTCGGTGCTTGCTGTTAGACGCAAGTGCCGTCAAGTCGAACGCAAATGGAAAAAAGACAAACTGCAAGTGTCATTCCAAATGCTTAGGGACTGTTGGCGTCACTACCAGAAAACTGTGAAAGAAGCAAAAAGAATGTATATCTCTGAGATCATTCTCTTGAACAGTAACAAGCCTTGCGTTTTGTTTAAAACTATTGATTCAGTTATTAATATTCCACAAAATGTCTGTGTTGATGTCTCCCCGACTGCCTGTGAAAATTTTTTACGCTTTTTTAATGATAAAGTCACCTCCATTAGAGCCCTAATTTCACCTTCTGCATGTGACCCTTCAGTGTCTGTTAGCTGCTCTTTTGTATTTGACAAGTTTGAGCCTGTGACGTTGTGTATGCTACAGGAGATTGTTGGAAATTTGAAGCCCTCCGGTTCACCGAGAGATGCTATTCCTCCTCGATTTTTTAAGGAGGTTTTTTCTACCATAGGACCGTCTGTTCTTGCAGCTGTTAATAGCAGTCTGTCCTCTGGTGTGGTCCCTAAAATTTTTAAACATGCTGTAGTGCAACCTCTACTCAAAAAACCTGGTCTTGAGCCGACTGATCTTGCAAATTTTAGGCCTATTTCAAGACTACCTTTTATTTCTAAAATCCTGGAAAAAATAATCTGCAATCAAATAACGGCTTTCTTGAAAGAAAACAATATTCTTGAGGTATTCCAGTCTGGTTTCAAATCTCTACACAGTACAGAATCTGCTCTTTTAAAAGTTTTTAACGATATTTATTTAGAAACAGATTCTGGTAATTATGTTGTTCTTGTGCTTCTTGACCTGACGGCTGCATTTGATACTGTGGACCATGAAATTTTGATTTCTCGCTTGGAACATTGGGTGGGCATAAAAGGCACAGCGCTTGAATGGTTTAGGTCATACCTGGAAGGTAGGACTCTCTGTAATGGAAATTCAGAGTCCTCTTCTGCATCTCTCTCTTGTGGGGTCCCCCAGGGCTCAATTTTGGGTCCCCTTCTCTTTTCACTGTATTTGCTACCACTGGGCTCAGTAATTAGGAAACATGGCATATCTTTTCATTGTTATGCTGATGATATTCAGATGTACATGACGATTAAAAAGAATGACTCTGTCAGTTAGAGTGTCTCGATGACGTTAAAGCCTGGATGGCAATAAACTTTTTAAGTTTTAATGCTAATAAAACTGAAGTGATGATTTTTGGCGGTACTAATGGGACTCGTTCCATTGAGTTGGGTGCCTTGGCCCAATACAATAAATCAGTTATCACTAACCTAGGGGTTAAAATTGATGCTGATCTGAATTTCGACAGCCAGATCAGAGGAGTAGTCAAAACAGGCTTTTTTCAGCTGAGGCAATTGGCCAAAGTAAAACCTTTTGTAGAACAACGACAATTTGAGACAGTCATCCATGCCTTTATCACTAGCCAGCTGGATTACTGTAACGCACTATTTGTGGGCGTTAGTGGGTCTTCTTTAGCTCGTCTCCAAATGGTGCAAAACGCAGCAGCACGTCTCTTAACAGGAGTACGTAAATACGAACACATTACACCCGTCTTAGCGTCGCTTCACTGGTTGCCTGTAAGGTACCGGATTAATTTTAAAATTCTTTTATTTGTTTTTAAATCATTAAATGGTCTTGCCCCATCATATATCTCCGAGTTGATACATCTCCACACACCTACTCGTTCTCTTAGGTCAGCTGATAAAATGCTTCTACAAGTGCCTAAAACAAACCGGAAACTCAGAGGGGACCGTGTGTTTGCAGTGGTTGCTCCAAAACTGTGGAATGACCTGCCACAGCCGATAAAAAAGGCCACCTCAGTCACCCATTTTAAATCTCTTTTAAAAACGTATCTTTTTTCTTTGGCCTTTAACACCAGGAGTTGACTTGTTTTTATGGTTTTGCAGTTTGTGGTTTGTTTTGTGTTATGTTGCATGAGATGTGTTGTCTTTGTACTGTATATTTGCCTATTCTTGTGTGCAGCACTTTGGTCTACTTCGGTCGTTGTAAAGTGCTTTATAAATAAAGTTTGTTGTTGTTGTTGTTGTTCATTCATGCTTCAGACGCGCTACGCTGAGGGGCTTCCCCCAAAGTGTCATTTGACGCAGTTGGAGTTCCCTCGATAGGGAACTACTTTATCTGTGCGTTTACTGAAAATAATTGCACACCTCTGAATGTTCATAGTATAGTTCAACGTAGTATAACTAGAGCTAAACCCCTGTACATTCTCAATAAGAACTTTATTAAATGTAGTCATGTAATCTATAATAAAGTGTAAGTAGTTTGTAATAAGTGAATATTGTAAAGGTGTTTTTGAAGTTTAATGGAAGCTCTTCCTGCTCTACATACTTGAGTTTTTCCAGTCTGTAGTTTGGATCGTCGAGTTTATCAGTGAGCAGCTTGTCTCCTGAATCTCCTGGGTGGTTGTAGCTCAGATCCAGCTCTCTCAGGTGTGAGGGGTTTGAACTCAGAGCTGAAGACACATGACCACAGCCTTCCTCTGTCACCATACAGCCAGACAATCTACAAAGACATACAGCAACAGTCCACATGACATTAGTTTGGCATTCACATCAATCTCTTTCACACAATGACCTGCGTAGTTTGTACTTTCAGCTGTTATTTTCTGTAGATTCTTAAAAGTAACAAAAACATTCATTATCATAGCATTAATTATGATCGTTGCTTTTCTCAAAAAAAGAAATCTGGGTGGGGGGTTCTGCGCTCCTGATGGTTTTTGGTTTGACGGTTGTCAGTGTAAAGTCACACTGCCAGAATTTCTTCTTATATTTACTTGTAATATGATCAAACATTTCAGATGTTGACCCAGGGGCAGAGGAATCTTTTCAAGGATTCAAAAATGTGTCTCTGACAGTCATATCGTGGCCAAAATCGTACAGTGTGACCCTGGATTTAGCAGCAGGGAACAGTAAAAGGTAAAGGGCACCTAAGTAGTAAGTTTAGGTATAGGGGTGAAACCCTGAAGTGACATTTTTAATTTAACTTAATTAGCTTATCAATGTCTACACTGCTTCAGTGTTTCTTTTTAACACTCTGAATGTTGATTATATAAACACTGAGCAGTGAACATTACTGGGGATTTTGATGCGTGTACTCATCCTGGAGAAGATCGATGTTAAAGTATGATTTTTGCATCAGAGGGCAGGTAGCAAGGCCAAGCACCAGTGATGATGTTAATTGGTGTGGTGATGAATATTGGTATTGAATGCATTATTTTTTGACTGCAAATGTCATGTCCATAATGCTGGAAATGATTTTGTCTCTTCTTCTGGCATTGTCTCAGATTTGTTGACAAATATGTAAAAATATATATTTTTGTATTAATTGTTTAATGGAAACTAGGGGTGTAATGATTCATCTACTACATCGATTTATATTCATACGATCCAACTACATCGATCTGTGCTCTGCTAGTTGGCCTTCCAGACGGCATATATTGATCTAAAATCGTTTAAAAGTTAATCAATCTATTGTATCGATACTAGGAAATAACGCATTGAATTTAAGCACGTCAGACTTTATATGGATGTTTTTTTCTTAGAACATTAGTTTTAATATATAGGCGTTAAACGTTACTCGATTCAGTCTGCCTATCTGTGACGTTATCGCCACGCACCAGCAGCAGCAGCAGCACAAAGACAACATAGCATGGCGAATGACAAGGAGAAGCCGATGAGCGAGAAATGATCAGTGTGTGAAAACACATTGGCTTTTGTAAAGACGGAGATGTTCTAAATGAGTCACTCGCTGTTTGTAGGAATCTAGACGAAACAAACTAGACGAAAATGTTAGATAGTGTCGATCTGGGAAGCGATCCAGTCAGAACTGATGTCCTGCATGTGTGGTAGATGCGCACATTTGTACTACTGTAACGTGCTGATCTACCCCGCAGTCTCATAAAACATTAAAATATGTCAGCGTCTGGGAGAATGAGTAGTAGAGTATGCATATAGGTCTGAATAAGAGTAACGATGCAAAAAATGATTTCGGTGCGCTCACACCCGACTGACCCAAACATCCAACCATGCACATAGACACCTATACAGCTCACGAGTAAGGAATTGAGTTCTCTTTCGTGTCAGAATGGACAAATACACACAACACTAAATGTGCGTTTTAAAGAAAGTGCATCAGTGCAATTGTTGTCACGTTACGCTAAATAGAACCCAAGCGCAGTCAGAAACTTTCTCAAAACATAATTTATTTATAACCGGAAAACAAAGACCCACGATGGGGCAAACAAACAGAAACTATAAGACAATAACAGACTTGACAACATAACTGGAACATTCACAGACAGATCACAGTACTCACAGAACCGACTGTTAACAAGACGAACCAGCACTGAGGAACAAACACTGAAAGCTTACATAGAACACAATCACAAAAGGTACAGGTGACACTGATGAACATCAATACTAACGAAGGAACAAGGGGTGTGGTAAGGACACGTGATCACAATCACAGGTGACACGGATACAACATAAACTAACAGGGAAACGAGGTAACACAAGACAATGCAAACACATAGCCCAAAACAACCGGCCATGTGCTTGCACAAAAAACAAGAGACAAATACATGACATAACCTCCTCCTTACGGAGCGGCGACCAGACGCTCCACATGGTACATAACAGACTGTAAACTAGACATAAACCAACAAAACATAACGACCATCAACAGTGGCAAACAAGAAAACATAACTGTAGGATCGGGATGACACAATAAAAATAACACATGAGGGAGGGGGGGTGGGGGAACAAAAGAGTTCGTAGGTGGAGGTCCCGAGTAGGTAGGTGGAGGTCCAGAGTGGGTGGGTGGAACAAAAGTCCTGGATTCACTGGACATGGGCACTGATTGAGGACACGAAAACCGGGCAGTTCTGGGTGGAGACACATGAGGTACAGTCTTGGGAGGAACATGTCGGAACAGGGGTAATCGGGGAAAAAACAGGGGACACAACCGATGTTGCTGCAGCAAGCAGAGGACCCGAAACAGAATCCAAAACATGGGGTGTTGCCTCTGGCAACGGAGCTGGGACAGGGGATACCACAGATGGCTCAGCATGGACAGTCCTATTCTCCTTAGCTGGGACAGAACTGTTCTTGGTCACTCTCCCATCCACCTCAGCATGGACAGGACTTATAGATGGGACATGGCTGGACATGGTCACTCTCTCATCTACCTCAGCATGGGCCAGACTGACAGAAGCAACCTGCAGAGTCGGCACAGAGCCAGGAAGGGACTGAGATGGTGATCCTGACGATCTCTTCCTCCTCCTCTTTGACCGCGTCCAGGAGCCATAGCCGGATCTAGGATCCCTGAATGTCCGTAGCAAAAGCTGAAGGACCTTTCATAGACGTCGAAGTGGTGAGAAAGTGGTTGCCAAGCATTGTCGTGGCTAGGACGTGACTCTCCGGTATAACTAGCAATGCAGAAATTGACAATGTCCTCGTGGGGTCCTGCCGCTCCTTTTGACACACATGGTCCACTACCTCTCGAAACAGGCGTCGGATCAGCCCCTGCCGTTCAGCCAGCGGAGGAGGTACATTGAGCCCTGCGATGAAATAAGAGTTTAGGAGGACCTCCAGCGTAAAATTTCTCTTCTCCTCTAGGCCCTGGGCAAATCTCTCCAGGGATCTCTCTCCCCAGGGAGGAAACGGAATCTTGCCCCTCCTCATATCCTCGATGGTCGACTGCCACCATCGCTCCTGGTCACCCAACTGGCTACTGGCGGAACAAGACATAGCCTATTGTCTGCTGGGTTAAAAAATTGGCTGGTTCATTCTGTCACGTTACGCTAAATAGAACCCAAGCGCAGACAGAAACTTTTTCAAAACACCGTTTATTTATAACCGGAAAACAAAGACCCATGATGGGTCAAACAAACAGAAACTATAAGACAATAACAGACTTGACAATATAACTGGAACATTCACAGACAGATCATAGTACTCACAGAACCGACTGTTAACAAGACGAACCAGCACTGAGGAACAAACACTGAAAGCTTACATAGAACACAATCACAAAAGGTACAGGTGACACTGATGAACATCAATACTAATGAGGGAACAAGGGGTGTGGTAAGGACACGTGATCACAATCACAGGTGACACGGATACAACATAAACTAACAAGGAAACGAGCTAACACAAGACAATGCAAACACATAGCCCAAAACAACCGGCCATATGCTTGCACAAAAAACAAGAGACAAATACGTGACAATTGTATCCGCATGTCATTGGACATGATGTGGCAGTGACAACAAACGCGGCCTATGTCCTTAATATTCAAGCGACAAAAGAAATAGAGAAAAGCATTCACTGTTTGTTAATAGCTTTAATAAGGATTAAATTCATAAAAATAAATGTGTCTACTTGAAAGAATAAAAGAATGATGTATGGAAGTATTTATAAAGAATGCATATATCATTAATTGAAAAGAAGACTGTTCTACTTTAGGAAAAGTGGTTTTATTTAATTCTAAGCTATTTTTCATGTCACAGTAGGTAAATCTATAAATGTATTGTATGTTCAAACTTAAAAATCATTAATATTAATAGGTTCATAGATGTTTTCTCCGGGAATGTGTTTGGAAATTTTAGAGAAATTCTAAATTAACCAGGTTAATAATATTAATAACCTTATAATAAATAAATAAATTCAGGTATTTATTTCAGTCACACTGGTTGATTTTTTGGGCTAAAATGTTACTGAATCGATTTCAAGTCACTGAATCGTTTCGGATCGTATCGTTCTAAATGAACCAATATCGTCCTTGAATCGTGATACGAATCGAATCGTTGTTAAAACGAATTGTTACACCCCTAATGGAAACCCATTTACCTCAGTATCTGTAGCTGACAGTTTGGACTCTTCAGTCCATCAGAAAGCAGCTTCACTCCTGAATCCTGCAGGTCATTGTCACTCAGGTCCAGCTCTCTCAGGACGGTGTTTGAGGATTGAAGAACTGATGATAAACTCTCACAAGTTTGAACAGTGAGTTTACAGTGATGTAACCTGTGTGGCGAACAAAATAAACAGCAATATTAGTTGGCTTAATGTTTTTAGTAAATATATATTACCTTCAGTTATTTTCATGATTAAGCATGTTAAAATGTTGTGGCGAGGGGTGCGTAGTTTGGCGAGATCTGCAGCTGGAGAGCGGGGGCGGAGCCAGGCGGTGAGTAAGCGGGTCAAGTTCAAATGACGAACACCTGTCTGTGATTGCAGTAATTGGCGTGAGGAGACCGCATATAAGCAGCCCGGGCAGACAGCACCATTGAGAGAGACTGAAAGCTCGTGCACGGACCGACCAGACACGACACGACAAGTCGCGAAATTGAGTATTCATTGAGACTGAGCCGAACGCGAAGCTGTAGCCAGCGGGAAGAGTTCTATTGCATATTTACTTTCTGTTTATGATTTGTTTCTGAGTTAAGTTATTGTGAGCGCCGAGTGCGCTGTGGGGAGAGTAAAAATAAAAGTGCACGAGCCCCAGATATCGCCGACCCTGTGTCTCCTTCCATCACCCACACCCACACAGGAGATTTTTTTTCTCCTGTTGTAATGTGCGTTGACCAAGCGCATGCGATCGGTTGTTTGTGTTTGTAGCTCCGGAGAATTTCTTCACTAATCCTTGATTTTCTTCTTTACCACTTATTTATAAACAAGCACTTTCTATTTTTATATCATGTGAACTTATCCTCGATAGTATTCCTTATAAAAAACAATTGGATTGCTTTGCTATCGCTACTTATATCCGACCTTCCGAATCCCGGCTACTAGCCTTTAGCCCGCTAGCATTCCACGCGTGCCCTCTCGCCTACTGGCCGTCTCATTTTACACCCGTTTCACTGAATCCTGGTTATTTCAGTCCTAAATTAGTAGTGATAGTTGTAGTATCACTACTAATAAGTCCTAAATTAGTGGTGATAGTTGTAGTATCACTACTAATTTACTGTTTATCTGTTATAATGGCGAACATATCAGATGCGTGTCTAACAATATCTCTGAGTGCAGGTGAGGACACGTTCGAGCTCTTCACGGTGAAGCAGGAGCTGGAATACGTCGAGAAACAGATCCGTGGTCTGCTGGTGAAGCAAGCCGAGCTGTTGGATCGGCGCTCAACGCTTGAAGCATCACGCGCCGACGCTCACAAATCAGTGGTTAGTGACGTTAACTCTTTGAGTCCGACTTCGTCTACTCCGTATGTTACTCTGCCCAGGACGCGATCATCTCGGGCTTCATTCACTCCGGCACCGAAACAGCAACATGGACCATGGATCACACAGCGGAAGACACGAGCCAGGACCAGAGCTCTTCGCCCCTCCCGGTCTTCGAGATCTCCACCCGGAACCGCTTCTCCCCTCTTCGCGAGCCGGAACGCGACGACGCCGTGATCATCGGCACATCCATGGTCCGTCATGTCCGCGCTACTACTTCGGGGAAAGGTAAGGTGCGCACTCACTGCTTTCCTGGTGCTCGTGTTCTTGATGTCGCTGCACAGGTTCCCGAGATCCTGAACGGGGACGAGCGCGTCGGAGCTGTTGTGCTGCACGCGGGAGCGAACGACATCAGGCTGCGGCAGACGGAGGTTCTGAAGAAGGACTACAGGAGACTGATCGAGACGGTACGCAGCACAGCGCCTAAAGCAGCGATCATCGTGTCTGGACCGCTTCCCACGTACAGACAAGGACAGGAAAGGTTCAGTAGACTATTTGCATTAAATGAATGGTTAATGTCATTGTGTAATGAACAGAAGCTGCTCTTTGTAAATAATTGGCATTTGTTTTGGGAGAGACCCAGGATGTATCGTGCAGACGGACTCCATCCCAGCAGAATCGGAGCGGCTGTGCTGTCGGACAACATCTCCAAGACGTTATGCACCAGATGACCAGTAAGTCAAAGTACAAATCACAGCCTTTGTGGTCCAAACTTAACTAATAAGCATAGTGTGGAACATTATATAGAAACTGTGTCTATTCCTCGTTTAGTGAAGCCAAATAATAAATCTAGTGCAGGATCTAGCAAAAATCTTATTGTAATCAAACCAGAAAATCTAAATATCAGTGAACAAAAACAATTTCTAAAGCTAGGTCTTCTAAACATTAGATCGCTCACACCTAAGGCGGTTATTGTAAATGAATTGGTCACAGATAATAACTTCGATGTTTTGTGCCTTACTGAAACCTGGCTTAAACCAAATGAGTATTTCAGTCTAAACGAATCTACTCCGGCAGGATACTGTTATAAACATGAGCCTCGTCTGATCGGTCGTGGCGGCGGTGTTGCAACAATCTATAAAGATATTTTTAATATTACTCAGAAAACAGGTCACAGGTTTAATTCATTTGAAGTACTTGTGCTAAATGTTACGCTCTTAGATGTAAGAAGGAAATCCATATTATCTCTAGCCCTGGCTACTGTATATAGACCTCCAGGGCCATATGCTGAATTCCTAAAAGAGTTCGCAGACTTTCTGTCAGATCTATTGGTGAATGTCGATAAAGCAATAATTGCTGGAGATTTTAACATACACGTAGATAATACAAATGATGCTTTAGGGGCTGCGTTTACAGACTTATTAAACTCCTTTGGGGTCAAACAAAACGTCAGTGGTCCCACTCACCGTCTAAATCGTACACTAGATTTAATTATATCATATGGAACCGATCCAACTGATATAGATATTATACCGCAAAGCGATGATGTCACTGATCATTACATGGTGACTTGCATAATACGTACTGCTGAAATATGTCATGTTGCACCACGTTATAGACCAGGCAGAACAATCCTTCCAACCACTATAGATGGATTTTCAAATAGCTTACCTGATCTATCTAAGCTGCAAAGTGAACCCAAACAAACAGATGAATTAGAGGAAATGACTAGCAGTTTAAGCACCATTCTTACTAGTACATTAGATATTGTTGCACTAATTAGATTAAAAAAGGTTAGAGAGAAAATTAAAGCACCATGGTACAACAGTGCTACGCATGCTATCAAGAGAGAAACTCGCAACTTAGAGCGTAAATGGAAACAAACTAATTTAGAGGTCTTTAGAATCGCGTGGAAAGACAGTATGTCACGTTATAAAAAGACACTTAAAACAGCCAGGGCTGAGCATCTCCGCAAACTAATCGAAAATAACCAAAATAATCCAAGGTTTTTATTTAACACCGTGGCTAGACTAACAAATAAACAGACATCACCAGAGCAAAATATACCGTTACAGTTTAGTAGTGATGATTATATGAATTACTTCAATGAGAAAATAGAAAGCATCCGAAACACAATTATAAATGGTGTATAAATGTACTCTATGGTGTCTTATGATTCAGCTTCAATTATGGCCCCTCTAGAACAACTAAACCGCTTTACAACGATAGGACAGGAGGAGCTAAATAAACTTATCATTGCTTCTAAACCAACAACTTGTTTATTAGATCCAATACCCACTAAACTACGGAAAGAACTATTACCTGTAGTGGAAGAGCCTCTCCTCAATATTATTAACTCGTCTTTATCTTTAGGTCATGTTCCAAAAATATTCAAGCTGGCAGTAATAAAACCTCTCATTAAGAAACCGCAATTAGATACAAATAACTTAGCAAATTACAGACCAATTTCAAATCTTCCATTTATGTCCAAAATACTAGAAAAAGTTGTGTCCGCTCAATTGTGCTCTTTTTTGAAAGAAAATGATATCTATGAAAAATTCCAGTCAGGATTCAGACCGCATCATAGTACAGAAACTGCGCTAGTTAAAATTACAAATGATTTACTTTTAGCTTCTGACCAAGGCCGTATCTCAATACTAGTCCTACTTGATCTTAGCACTGCGTTCGACACTATAGATCATAAAATACTCTTGGATCGACTACAAAACTACACTGGTGTTCAGGGACAGGCATTAAGCTGGTTTAGATCGTACCTATCGGACCGTTATCATTTTGTCTGTTTAAATGGGGAAAAATCAAAGATAACGTCAGTAGACTATGGAGTACCGCAAGGATCGGTTTTAGGCCCTCTGCTATTCTCAATATATATGCTGCCACTTGGTAATATTATAAGAAAACATGGAATTAATTTCCACTGTTACGCTGACGACACTCAATTATATATTTCATCGCGACCAGATGAAAACACTAACTCCTCTAAAATGACAGAGTGTCTCAAATATATAAAATACTGGATGACGCGTAATTTCCTGCTATTAAATTCAGATTAAACGGAGGTATTACTTATTGGTCCAAAAAACTACTCACAAAACCTCTCACAATACAACTTTAATATAGACGGATGTCCTGTTACTTTATCCACTACAGTAAAAGACCTGGGTGTTATACTAGACCGCAACTTGTCTTTCGAAAATCATATTTCATATGTAACAAGAACAGCCTTTTTCCACCTTAGAAACATTGCTAAGCTACGTAACATGCTATCTGTTTCTGATGCAGAAAAATTAGTTCACGCATTCATGACCTCGAGACTAGATTACTGTAATGCTTTATTAGCCGGTTGTCCTGCATCCTCAATAAACAAGCTACAGTTAGTACAAAATGCAGCTGCTAGAGTTCTTACTAGGTCAAGAAAATATGATCATATAACACCGATTTTATCATCTCTACACTGGTTACCTATTAAGTTCCGTATCAACTACAAAATACTGCTACTGACCTATAAAGCCCTAAATGGTTTAGCTCCTATGTACTTAACGGACCTTCTTTCGCCCTACAATCCACTGCGTTCCTTAAGATCACTAAATTCAAGGCTTCTGGTCATTCCTAGGATATCGAAGTCCAGTAAAGGAGGGAGGGCGTTCTCGCATTTAGCTCCAAAACTCTGGAATAGCCTTCCCGATACGGTCCGAGGCTCTGACTCGCTGACAGTTTAAAACTAGATTAAAGACGCATCTCTTTAGTCAAGCATTCACATAATGCTTACCTTTTAGTCCTCTGTTATGCCATACGGAACCGTTTGCCACTGAAACGCATTTCCGCGACAGTGGGCCTCGACAGCCTTAGTCAAACGGGTCGGCGCGTATGGTTGGGTTGCGGAGAGTTCAGGTTACGGAGAGTTTGTGAGATAGTGGTTTCTAACACCGACTCCCGTATAATGGAAATCATTATGAACATCAGCTATGCTAATTATTTCCCATCTGCCTTTCTGCTGTTATCTCGGGATGCATGTCCCAAGAAAAATGGCGTTCGTCAGGTCCAGTTTTGTCTCCAGCCTCTCACGGGGATTTCGGATGCCCCAACGCCTGTGATGAGAAGACCAACGCCTGTGAAGAGACGACTCAACGCCTGCGATATGTTATGGCGCCGTTTTATACATAAACAATATTTATTTTTAATATTTATATATAAACAATATGAATGTAAGCCAGAGGAGAACTTGCCCCGACTGAGCCTGGGTTCTCCCAAGGTTTTTTCTCCATCCAATCTGATGGAGTTTTGGTTCCTTGCCACTGTCGCCTTCCTTTTCTCTTGCTTTTGGCTTGCTCAGTTGGGGTTATTTAGTGTTTAGCAATATTATTGATCTGTGTTGTACTACTTTCATGTTATCACTGTGAAGCTGCTTTGATACAATCTGTATTGTGAAAAGCGCTATATAAATAAATGTGACTTGACTTGACTTGACACTTCACCCGGAACCTGAGCTTTATCACACTGGTGCCGAAACCCGGGATGGAAGGGGAAGCCGCCGCCAGACAGTCCATGCCAACCCCATTTGCGGAGGTCATCCACGCGCTCGTGGGCCTCCACCAACAACATCAGAAGGCGTTGCTCAAGATGGAGGAGCAGCAACAGCGCCGGTTCGAGGCGCTCCTCCAGGGCCAGAAGGAGGACCGAGAGCAGTTCCGGAGCTGGTTGGACTGGGAGGTTCGAGACCCTACCGCGGCCGCAGCCATGCCTCTCCACAAGATGGGTCCCCAGGATGACCCGGAGGCGTTCCTGGACCACTTTGAGAGGACGGCTACGGCCGGGAAATGGCCACCAGCGGACTGGCCCATGCGGTTGATCCCGCTGTTATCGGGAGAAGCCCAGATCGCCGCTCAACAGCTGCCAGTCCAGAACCTCCTGGTCTTTGAAGACCTGAAGCGCGCCATTCTCCAGCGGGTCGGCCGGACCAAGGAACAAAGTCGGCGCCGGTTCCGGTCACTGGAGCTCGGCGAGTCCGGCCGACCCTTCGCCTTCGCGCAACAGCTCCGGGACGCGTGCCGCAAATGGCTGGTGACCGAGGGCCGCGACTTCGAGGGAGTCGTGGAGCAGGTGGTGCTGGAGCAGTTCGTGACTCGACTCCCAAAGAAGACTGCCCAATGAAAGAAAGGTCCAGTGCCACCGCCCAACGTCGCTGGACAAGGCCATCCAGTTGGCAGAGGACCAGATGGTGGTGTGCCCGGGGGTCGGCGAACCCTCATCTCTCTCTCTCTCTCTCTCTCCCCCTCTCCCTCTCTCTCGTCCTGTTCCTGTTCCCAGGTCCCGAGGTGGAATCCCACCGAGACCTGCTCCAAGATGGAGAACTTGACCGGGCCAGGACCAGAGCTGGAGGACACGTTGCTTGTGGAAGGCTGCATGTAGTTGAATCCCTGCTACTAATGTTTCTGATTATGGAGTCGCCCACTATCAGAGTCCTGGGCCCCGCTGTGCTCTGAGCTGAGTGCCACTGTCTGCTCGACCTTGAGCGCTGGTTAGCATCAGTGTTAGCTACAGGCTGACTCAGTCTGTGTTCGATCACATTCGTCAAATTCAGGGATTCCTCATTCATTAATACTTCGAATCTGTTCTCAAGATGAATAGGCGGTGGTAGGAGACCAGTGGTTGCAATCCTGGTCAGAGTCATATCTGGGGTAGATGATGCTACTGCTGAAATATGTGGTGCTCGTGACAATCTGATGTCTCGAATGCCTTTGGGTCTCGCTCCCTGTTTGTGCCATCAATTTGTAAGTTGATCGGCTTGTTTCTCTACAGTCAGTATAGCCTGTCGAGGAGCACTAGATTCATGGGACTCACCGGCTGTGCGCTGAGGGCGTCCATGACGGAGCTCTGTTGTGCCTTCCGTCTGGTTTGTCGGTCCCGAATTTAACTTTGTTTCAAGAACTTCAATCCTTTGTAAAAGTCTGTGTCAGTTAGAGCAGCAAGTAGATTCCCGAAGAGGCATTTTCTTATCCTTATGAGTGTAGGGAGTTGTGTTTTCTCTTCCCCGGAATGTAAGCAGTGAGAGGCTGGTTGAATAAAAGTGTGAAGTACTTTTTAAGTAATCCCAGTGTCTGAGCACTGTGCTGATTTGCTGAAGTTAAAATTAGGTGAAAAGGAGATAAAATATATAAAAAATATTAAAGCGATAGAGCAAAGCGCGGAGCAGTAAGCAGGAGCGTCCGAACAGTAGCTGAGCAGGAAGTGAATGACCTTCGTGAAGGAGCAGGTGGTACTGGAGCAGTTCGTGACTCGACTCCCAAAGAAGACTGCCCAGTGAAAGAAGGGTCCAGTGCCACCGCCCGACGTCGCTGGACAAGGCCATCCAGTTGGCAGAGGATCAGATGGTGGTGTGCCCGGGGGTCGGCGAACCCTCATCTCTCTCTCCCCCTCTCCCTCTCTCTCGTCCTGTTCCTGTTCCCAGGTCCCAGGTCCCGAGGCGGAATCCCACCGAGACCTGCTCCAAGATGGAGAACTGGACCGGGCCAGGACCAGAGCTGGAGGACACGTATGCTGCCTCGGGAAACCTCTCCCTCCTCCAGCGCCGCAGAGGGCCCCGGGCCCGCCCTCTCCTCACGCCCGTTACCTGACCCGCTTCCCGCCACCGGGGTGGCGGGGAAGCCTGGGCCGGCCTGCTGGCGGTGTGGGGACCCCGGGCATTTCATTGATCCGTGTCCAATGATGGAGATCGGGACGCTGATCAGGGTCCCCGACGAGCCGCGGGCCGCCCTCGATCAAGCTGGGTTATACCAGATTCCAGTAAGTGTAAAGGGGGGTAATTATCAGGCTTTGGTGGATTCAGGTTGTAACCAGACCTCCATTCACCAAAGCCTGATCCATGCGTCGGCATTGGATAAGAGCCGCATGGTTAGGGTGCGGTGTGTGCACGGGGAAATAGTGGGTTATCCCTTGGTGCCAGTCACAATTCAATTTCGGCGCCAAAAGCATAGAGTTGAGGTGGCAGTTAACCAGCACCTCCAGCACCTGTTGATTTTGGGGACTAATTGGCCGGGGTTTAAATCCTTATTAACGTTTTTGTGCACGGGTGCTCCGGGGGAGTATAAAAAGCAGGATGGGGGAGCGTCGGTGCAGGCTGGGGAGGCTGTCCCGGGGACCTCGGGTCCTGCTCCGGAGGAACGGAGCACATCTGAAGAACTAATTTTTTCAGAGCGCGATGATTTTCCTCTAGAGCAGTCCCGGGATGAAACGCTACAAAATGCGCTTGATCAGGTCCAAATGATCGACGGGCAGGCTGTCCATCCAAACCAGCCGCTCTCCTATCCATATTTTGCTGTGATCAAGGATAGGTTGTATCGGGTGACCCAGGACCCACATTCAAAGCAAGATACAACTCAATTGTTAGTTCCAAAGAGCTCACTCTAATCCAATGGCTGGGCATTTGGGGCAAACAGCTACACTAAATCGTATAATGACCCGATTTTTTTGGCCAGGCATTCACAAGAATGTGCGCAGGTGGTGCGCCTCTTGTCGCGAATGTCAGTTGGTAAATCCACCGGCCAACCGAAAAGCACCATTGTGCCCACTTCCTTTAATAGAGGTCCCATTCGAAAGAATCGGAATGGACCTCATCGGGCCATTAGAACGATCTGCACGGGGGCATCGCTTTGCATTAGTCCTGGTGGATTATGCAACGCGATACCCCGAAGCACTGCCGCTCCGCAACATTTCCGCTAGAAGCGCCGCGAGTGCACTGTTTCAATTAATCTCCCGGGTGGGGATCCCGAAAGAGATTCTCACCGATCAGGGCACGGCGTTTATGTCACGCACTATCCGCGAATTATATGAATTATTGGGCATTAAATCGATTCGTACCAGCGTCTATCACCCACAAACAGATGGCTTGGTGGAACGGTTTAATCGCACATTGAAATCCATGATTCGTAAATTCGTGCAGGAAGACGCCAAAAATTGGGATAGGTGGCTAGAACCCCTCTTGTTCGCTGTACGGGAGGTCCCCCAAGCCTCCACGGGGTTTTCCCCCTTTGAGCTGCTCTATGGACGCCAGCCCCGCGGGGTACTGGATGTCCTTAGAGAGGCTTGGGAGGACAGACCTTCGAATAGCAAGAATGAAATTCAGTATGTCCTGGACCTGAGAACAAAACTCCACACATTGGGGCGGCTCTCTATGGAGAATTTGTTACAGGCTCAGGACAAACAAAGTCGGCTGTACAACAGGGGGGCTAAACTACGCAAATTTGCACCGGGAGATAGAGTGCTTGTATTGCTTCCCACATCCAGCTCTAAATTACTCGCCAAGTGGCAAGGACCCTTTGTGGTCACACGGCGAATTGGGGATCTCAACTATGAGGTTCTTCGATCAGACAGGGACGGGACACATTAGATTTATCACCTCAACCTCCTAAAGAAGTGGAGTGAGGCGGAGTCGGCGATGCTGGCGACGGTAGTGAGTGGGGAGGAGGATCTCGGGCCAGAGGCGAATATAAAGTCTCGATCCGCTACTCTGGCCATTTGCGGAGATCACCTCTCACCGTCCCAGATCGCTGACATTCAAAATTTGCAAACAGAGTTTGCTGATGTGTTCTCGCCCCTTCCTGGTCGGACGAACCTCATACAGCACCATGTTGAGACCGACCCGGGTGTGGTAGTGCGCAGCCGGCCGTATAGATTACCTGAACATAAAAAGAAAGTGGTACAGGATGAATTGGAAGCTATGTTGGATATGGGAGTAATAGATAAATTCCAACAGTGACTGGGCGTGCCCGATAGTTTTAGTGCCTAAAACTGACGGCTCCGTGCGGTTCTGTGTGGATTATCGCAAGGTGAATGCTGTATCGAAATTCGACGCATATCCAATGCCGTGGGTGGACGAATTGCTTGATCGGCTCAGCACTGCTCGCTTTTATTCGACACTGGATTTAACGAAGGGCTATCGGCAGATCCCCTTATCTCCAATGTCTAAAGAAAAAACTGCTTTCACAATGCCGTTCGGATTACACCAATTTGTTACACTTCCTTTCGGTTTGTTCGGGGCACCGGCTACCTTTCAGCGTCTGATGGACAGAATCCTCCAGCCGCATGCTGCATATGCCGCGGCATACTTGGATGATGTTATCATCTATAGTAATGACTGGCAGCGGCATATGCAGCACCTGCGAGCTGTCCTCAGAACGCTGCGAGGGGCTGGGCTCACGGCCAACCCAAAGAAGTGTGCAATTGGGCGCGTGGAAGTTAGGTATCTGGGCTTCCACTTGGGTCATGGACAGGTGCGTCCCCAAATTGACAAGACGGCAGCAATTGCGACCTGTCCGAGACCTAAGGCCAAAAAGGAGGTTAGACAGTTCTTGGGGCTAGCAGGATATTACAGAAGGTTTGTACATAATTATTCGGACCTTGCTAGCCCGCTGACTGATTTAACTAAAAAGGAGGCGCCAGATACCGTTCAGTGGACGGAGCAGTGTCAGCAGGCTTTTAACCAGATAAAGGCAGCCCTGTGTGGTGGCCCGCTGTTAAAGGCTCTTAACTTTTCTCTCCCTTTTTTCCTGCAGACCGACGCATCGGACAGGGGGCTGGGCGCCGTCTTGACCCAGGAGATAGAGGGTGAGGAGCGGCCGGTGCTGCACATTAGTCGCAAGCTCTCGAAGAGAGAGACAATGTACAGCACCATTGAGAAGGAGGCTCTCGCCATCAAGTGGGCTGTTCTCACTCTCCGCTATTATCTCCTGGGCCGAGAGTTCACCCTCTGTTCGGACCACGCTCCCCTGCAATGGCTTCACCGAATGAAGGATACCAACGCGCGGATCACCCGTTGGTATCTAGCGTTACAGCCTTTCAAGTTCCAGGTGATCCACAGGCCGAGTGCACGGATGGCTGTGGCTGACTTCCTCTCCCGCAGGAGGGGGGGGGGAGGCTGCAGGCCAGACGGCTCCCCGGCCTGAGTCGGGCGGTGGGGGTATGTGGTGAGGGGTGCGTGGTTTGCCGAGATCTGCAGCGGGAGAGCGGGGGCGGAGCCAGGCGGTGAGTAAGCGGGTCAAGTTCAAATGACGAACACCTGTCTGTGATTGCAGTAAAGTTGCCGGCGGGTGAGTCTGATCAGGGTTAAACTCTGCAGGAAAGTGGATCTTGAGGGCCACAGATGTGAACACTTGGTTTATAATCTGAAACACACACAACAAAATCCCCAGAGTAAAATGAACACTGCTCATATGTGTCCACTTTACAGACTACAACTGACTTACAGCCACACAGCACACAGTCGGCTGGTTAGAAGGTTGGCTATCCGAACTAGCCTCCAAGTACGGACAGAGTCGGAAGTGAAGCTACACTGGAACTTAGCGAGCTTGGGCGAATGGTTCAAACGTTTAAGCAAGAACTTACGGATGATCCTGGAAAAAAGGAGTGTCTGGAAGTGGGACTTTGGAAAAAGGTCAACTTAAAATGAAGAAGATGAAGAAGGCAGCGGGTAGGCACAACTGTGTTGAGAATGGGTCAGAGTCTGAGGGGAGGGACACTGATAAGGGTGATAGTGAGGGAGGTATGGATGTAAGTAAGGAAGGTGAGAAAAAGAGGGACAAAAGAGGAAATACGTTTGCTGGGAGCAGTACAAAGAGGGCAAGGAGTAATGAGGATTATGGGAAAGTAAAAAAAGATAAAGGTACGGAAGGACTAGAGTTTAAAATCATATTGAGATTTAGTGAGGAGAGGGGAGTTTCGTCAATAAGTCCAGTGAAATTAACAACTGTATTGAAAAACCAGATCGGCGATATTGTAGTAGCCAAGGTGTTGAGAGATGGTAATCTAATGATCGGATGTAAAAATGAAGAACAAAGAGAGCGGGCTGGAAGAATTAAAGAGATTGGAAAGTGTAAAGTAATAAGTACAAGTCAAATTGAAAAAGGAAATGTAAAGACACAAGGCGGTCCGATTAATGGGGAATTTGCATATCATAATTAATAATTGATAATTAATAATTATTCATACAGATTTGGATCAGACCAGTCTTACATGTAATAAATCTGCCTTTGAGGGAAGCTTTGTCAATTTTACCTGCATGCATCCATGTGTGTCTCTGCAATTAACCACAAATTAATTGTAATTAATTACACGGACCACGTTTTACAAGACAAGTAAAATTAATTAGCTCAATTAATTTATAGAGTTTGTGAAAACAAATTCTGTGGCCACAAGAATTAGTTTTCCTGCTCTATAAAAACATACCCTTTTAAGGTATCTTTGAATAACTTAGCTAGCTTATGATCGACATTTCAGGGACTTGGGAAATGAGCAGAGGCAGTATTCCAATCAAAATGTAATATATTGCATTTAATAAGGCAACTACTTAAACATTTACTACGTTACAATGATACGTGTATTTACAAACATTAAAACACAAACTAAGACGACGCTGGGCGTTTAGACAATGGAACACGTGTAAATTGAGTTGGCGGGAGAGAGAGAGAGAATGTAGAGAAAGAGAGAGTATTGAGAGACAGGGTTACATTTCCCCAGACAGTCAACCTTTCTGACACACCTCGAAAACACATTCTTAATGCTTCTTAGAAGCGCTAAAAGAAGGTATACTTGCAAAACAAATTTGGTCTGTGTGAGTCACGGCGGGCTCCTTGCTCGCGTAATGACTGGAGGTGCTGTCCTGCGTGTGCGCGTCACGTGGAGCGCTGCCGCGGCGTTCTTGCATGGCCCGTCCCGGCGCGTGCATGGTTAGTTGCGTGCGCGTGGCTCCTTTGTTCCCTGGGAAGTCACATGATGCAGCACGAGTCTTTGAACAGCGGTTGGACGTCTTTGAGGTGACGTTACCCGAGGAAATAGTTCAGCAAAGTCCGCTTCCTTTCCTGGGAGGCGAACTTGCTAGTAAACTTAAAGAAGAGATGAACTTTAGACGAACAAAAGAAAAGATCCGGGTTTTGGACCTGATCTCCGTGAGGAGATCACAAGGTTTTTTGCTTGACACTATAGGTTTTCAGCAAGAGGGCGGGCGGAGCCGCGCTCCTTCATTTATTACCTTGGAGAAATCCATCCCCTTCCTGTTGGCTGGAGCCAATCGGGGGAATGGACGTTGCACGCGGGAACTCTCGGTTTATTGTCCTTTGTTCTCAGAGCACGTGCTCCTCGTGGGAGGGGCTGTGTTCAAGGAGGGTTTTATAGTTTAACAGTGTGATCTTCAATGGCAGTAAAACATATTAAAAATACACTTTACTTTATATCTCTGTGCATATTCAGATATTTCATTCAATAAGCATTCTGGAGACATCAAGGAACATTATGTTACATTAAAGGAATATACACTTATGTTTAAAATGCATAAAGAAGGTATTTCTAATTCCTCTTTATGCCACGACCAAACAAAGATATTTCACGGTGACATGGGGGAAAACGCATACATTTAACAAAATATACTTAATGGTTTTATGCATTTAAACAGAAATGTCCGTCTCTTTGTTCAGAGACCCACTCCTGTTATATTCCAATGTGTCATAAAATCTTGTAACTTGATACTCAATGGAGTAAGTGGATGAATGTGTGTGTGTGTGTGGGAGGAGGTTGAGTCGCCTGGCAAAAGTCCTTACAGAAACATGTGGAGTAAGGGAGTGATATGGGGGGGTACCAGTCGGGGTTACTATAGAGGAAATTAAAGCAAATCTTAGAGGAGGATATCTAAAAGGTGCTCGAACGATGCAGATAACTCGGGAGGGAATGAGGAAGGACAGTGAGCTTGTGATTCTGGAGTTTGAGGAGGAAGTGCTCCCAAAGAATGTAACACTAGGATTTATGAGTTATAGTGTAAGAGAGTATGTTCCAAAGCCAATGAGGTGTTATAACTGTCAAAGGTTTTGATATACATCAATGACATGTAAAGGCAGACGGTGTGCAAGATGTGGTGAAGATCATGAGTATGGTCATTGTAATCATGAGCAACCAAAGTGTTGTAATTGTGGGGGTAGTCATAGTGTGGCTTACGGTGGCTGTGAGGTGATGAGAAGGGAAATAGAAGTACAATGAGCTAAAATTCAAAATAAGATCTCATATGCAGAAGCTGTGAAAATGGTCAGTAAGAGTGATGAAATAAACAGAGTTGAAATAAAAAATTACCAGATCAGGCAAAGGAGGTTGATAGTAACAGTTGATCTAAAGAAGTTAGTCACTTTCATAGCAGGGGTGATAAATGCAACTATGGAGGGTAAGTCTAAAACAGACAGAATACAAATAATTGTTAAAGCGGCAGTTCATCACCTAGATATCAGGGAGCTGACATGGGAGGAGGTGAGGAATGAGCTAAGCAATCAAGCAAGCCAGGAGCAAGTAGGGACTGGATAGTATTAATAATGGTCCTCTTGTTACAATGGAATGCAAGGAGCTTGATGGCCAATGGACAGGAGTTTAAAAAGTATATTGATGATCTTTCCAATAAACCAGACATTAGGTTGGGACCAAATTTAGAATTCAGGTTAGATGGATATGCCTCTGTAAGGTGTGATAGGGAAGATGGAGCAGGAGGAGGATGTGCTACATTTATTTGAAACGATATTTCATTCAGAGAATTGAGTGAAGGGGGGAAAGAACAAGAACAAGAGTATGTTATTGTGGTGATATGGATGAATGAGGGAGAGTGTGTAATTATAAATTATTATACTCCTTGTAGGAAATTAGAGTTGGGACAGATAACACAAATAATAGGATTGGGTGGTAATAAGCTGGTAGTGTGTGGTGACTTTAATGCACATAGCACTTTATGGGGAGGAATAAGAACAGATGCAACTGGTGAGGTTATAGAAGAACTGTTAGAAGAGAGAACCATGGTTTGTTTAAATGATGGGAGAGGGACTAGAATAGATGTACATACAGGGAACATTTCAGCATTAGATTTAACTTTAGTTTCTAGGAATTTAGCGGGAATATGTGAGTGGGATCTATCTGAAGATTCATCGGTAGGTAGTGATCATTTTCCAGTATGGTGTAGTGTTCTATTGGAAACAAATAAGGATCAAAGGGAATTAGTGGGGAAGTGGATATTTAGTAGTGCAAAATGGGAAAGATTTAAATATTTGTGTGAGATAGAAATGGACAAAATAGATCTAAATGAGGAAATAGAAGAGATTGATAAAAGTATTACAACAACAATATTACAAGTTGCCAAAGAATCGATTCCTAAAAGTAAAATGAAAAGAAAGGCAGTTCCCTGGTGGACAGAAGAATGTGGGAAAATAGTGAAAGAACGGAATAAAGAAGAAGTATTAAGAAGAACCCATAATTTTCAGAATTTGATTAAATATAAAGAGACACAAGCAAAGGCTAGAAGAATTATACAAAAAGCAAAAAAGCAAAGCTGGCAGACTTTCTGTAATAAAATTGGTAGAACACCTGTTGGAGATGTGTGGAACATGATTAAGGGTATGCAAGGAATTAGAAGGGAATGGAAGTATCCCATATTGAAGATGGGGGAGGAAGCAGCAGTGTCTGACCAGGAGAAAGCAGAGATGATAGTGAAGGCATTAAAGGCCATTGCACACTGAGCACGAAATATTCGTATGCGTATTTTCGTGTTCGTCAGCTTAAAAATTCGTCACGCATAGAAACCTTGCACACCGAGTCCGTTGCGTATTTCTTAAAGATGAACTGAAAAAAATCAACAATGAAAACGTGTTGTTTATGACAATTAAAAGTAAATTACACTAAACATTTTAATAAAAAATATTAATATAGCTTTTTATAAGCAACGCAAAATTGCGCTTGTTAGCGCTGGCAATTTTGATGACGTCACTGGCATGGTAGGACCCGCGGAGCTCTATAAACAATAGCTGCAGGTCCCATATACACAGACGAAAATGAACACTTTTAACGGCATGGATTACGCATTTGAGCCCGCGAGGGAAAGGCCGGTAGTATCTGACTACCACCACATGGAGGACGATCAGTTTTAGGCTTCACTTACAGTATATAAGTCGTATACAGGATCGTTTGGGGAGAAGTGACTGTGGGCGCGAGAGCTGTGGAGTATGCATACTGCACAGGAGTCGATCTTTTGCAGAGAGGTCAACCTGGAACATTTATTGATCGGCGAAAAAAGGAATCACCGTCGTGCACCGTTCATTTCGGATGCTGTTCGGTGAGAGAAACGTGTTGGAGGAGGCTATGCTGTCTCTAATGGATGTCCGAGCTGAGACGCGAGCGCCCCATCAGTAGCAGAGTATTTTACGAATAGGCGGCTAGGCTGGGCTAACTTGTTATACTTTTCTCAGACTGTTTAGATTAACAGCGTACTGGCAGTTCATTCTATGTGCGAGGGTGCATTTAGAAAGGAGAATCCCATCCTTTACCGTGAACTATACATCAGGAATCTTTTCCCCTCAGCCGAATATCAAGGATTCGTGTAACGTTAACGTGATGTGTTGAACTTGTAACTTGTGTAGCTAAATAAAACATTTAATGCAGACATTGTCAGACGTTTCATGTACTCATTGACGAAAGTACATATCTCTAGATAGTGTGTCGCTAAAAATTCTGTTTCTTCAGCCATGTCAGCGCGCCTCAGACTGTTTACAAGCTACGGCTGTTCTGCTGGTGCGGGTAGGCAGCGGAGTGGCTTACCATGCCAGTGACGTAGTCGAATGTTGAAATCCAACATGGCGGCGCCCGTGTAACAAAAACAACACTTTCAATGTACCATTTTATCCCTTTTAACAAATTCTGCCATTTTAAAAATTGTACCAATGATAATTAATACAATACATCTGTTATGTCACCTTTTTTCAAATTTCAGTTCAGTTCATCTTTAAACCTTTGCGGGAAAAAACGCAAAAATACCAAATGGATTCGTCAAGCAGTGAGGATGATTTTTGCCCTCTCTCTTATTGAAAAGGGAAGAAAGAGAAAATATTATGTCCATCCAATCCTGAAATTGCGCCGAGAGGAAGGAGAGTTCCTTATCAAGGAGTTGCGAATTTATCCTGAGCGATTCAAAATTTACCTCAGAATGTCAGTGGGACAGTTTGATGCTTTGCTAGCGATTCTGGAGCCACATATTAAAAACAAGACCACAATTTCCGTGAACCAATCGATTCTGAACGGAGACTGGCAGTGTGTCTGAAATGGACCAGGTATGGACACACACACGGACAAACACACACCCGCGCGCGGCCATTAGTTATCGAATAGGCTGCTCAATCACACCTTATTCAATCCTAAATTTCAATCTGATTGAAAGGGGAGGTTTATTAATTTCATAATCCAATATAGAGAAGAGAACATAAACACTTGATCGAATTGAAAACCGAAACTGAAAGCACGGCACATATGTGCAATGATTTGAGGACGAGCTCCCCCCGGCCCTGAATTGTCAAAAGACCTCTCAAAATGCTGGCTCTGGATGCGAAAAACGCAGAAAATCGAACCCGATCCGATTAATTTTATGACGGACGAAAGTTTCGGAGGCGGTGTGCAAGCGTGACTGACATAACGTGAGGTCGAATTTTTTTTTTAACGTGCGAAAATTTCGGATGCGAATTTTGGACTCGGTGTGCAATGGCCTTTACTCTTAAGGCCATTGCACACTGAGCACGAAATATTCGTATGCGTATTTTCATGTTCGTCAGCTTAAAAATTCGTCACGCATAGAAACCTTGCACACCGAGTCCGTTGCGTATTTCTTAAACCTTTGCGGGGAAAAACGCAAAAATACCAAATGGATTCGTCAAGCAGTGAGGATGATTTTTGCCCTCTCTTATTGAAAAGGGAAGAAAGAGAAAATATTACGTCCATCCAATCCTGAAATTGCGCCGAGAGGAAGGAGTTCCTTATCAAGGAGTTGCGAATTTATCCTGAGCGATTCAAAATTCACCTCAGAATGTCAGTGGGACAGTTCGATGCTTTGCTAGCGATTCTGGAGCCACATATTAAAAACAAGACCACCAATTTCCGTGAACCAATCGATTCTGAACGGAGACAGTGTGTCTGAACTGGACCAGGTATGGACACACACACGGACAAACACACACCCGCGCGCGGGCTGTTATTGTGTATATTGTGCCCAAATAATACAATCACACCTTATTCGATCCTAAATTTCAATCTGATTGAAAGGGGAGGTTTATTAATTTCATAATCCAATATAGAGAAGAGAACATAAACACTTGATCGAATTGAAAACCGAAACTGAAAGCACGGCGCATATGTGCAATGCTTTGAGGACGAGCTCCCCCCGGCCCTGAATTGTCAAAAGACCTCTCAAAATGCTGGCTCTGGATGCGAAAAACGCAGAAAATCGAACCCGATCCGATTAATTTTATGACGGACAAAAGTTTCGGAGGCGGTGTGCAAGCGTGACTGACATAACGTGAGGTCGAATTTTTTTTTTAACGTGCGAAAATTTCGGATGCGAATTTCGGACTCGGTGTGCAATGGCCTTTATTCATAGTTCTGATAACTTAACGGAGGAGGGCAAGAGAGGATGTATCAGACGTTTAGCCAACATTCCGTGGGCGTGACGTCTGAGGCTGAGACTAGGTCGGGCTTGACTTTTGGGTCACACTTACAGTTGAACACACTTAGTTATTTTCTGCTATTGGTATGAAAACTTTTTCTCTCAGATAATTTATTTTCTCGCATGTAATAAAGACAATCCTAGCTCCATAGGCAATAACTTTATTATACAGCTTCCATAAAGTCAAAATAATCTGTTAATTCAATATTTTATTATCACTGTAAAGCTGCTTTGAAACAATCTTGTTAAAAGCACTATTGTAATGAACCACAGGGAACAGAGGAATCCATTTGCAGCTTTATTTAATAGAGTCGTACAGGCAGGGTCGAGACGGGGCAGACAGAGCAATGCAGACAAGACAACAGGAATATCCAGGAGACAGGCAGAGATCAGGGCAGGCAGCAATAATCGTAATCCGTAAACAGTCCGAGTTCAGGCCAGGCAGATATCAATCACAGGAAGATCAAACCGTCCAAAGTCCAAAACCAGAAAATCAGAATCAGGGAATAAACGCTCAGAAATGATCACCGGGGCAAATCAAGACTTCGCACTGGTGTGGTGTGTGGAAGTGGCTTTTATGGGTGTGTGTAAATGCAGTCCAGGTGTGGTGTGCAATCAGTCTCAGGTATGAGGCATGATGGGAATTTGAGTTTAAAGCCAATGATCAATATTCCGGGGAAGGCTCCCTCTGGTGGCGAAGAGGAGACGGAGCGGGAGCCTCCACTGTAACAACTATATAAATGAAGGTGACTTGACTTGTCATACTTCTCAACTCTGAAAATATGGACATCTGTATAAATATGGGAAAAAAATCCCATTCCTGCAAATGTTGTTTTGTGATGCCACATTCTGTGACTAAATCATTTATTGTGTAATCAGTTATTGATGTGTAAGATCGCGATGAACTGTCAGCTTTTTAGGAATTATTATGGGAGCACACTTTGCACACATTCAGTAAGGCCAAACCATACACTCAGTAGCCTGCTTGTTTTATGCTATAATAGTGGTTATGTGTTAATGCTTTAATAACAAATAATTTATCAGGAGCATTTATGCTGATGTGTATGGTGGCGACACGGAGGCTAACTTGAAAGTATTTGAAGGTACAGAAAAAAAAGTCTTTTTACGGGCGGGAGCGTGACAATACATAAATGTTATGGGAGAAAGTAACACAGAAAGTAGTTGAGAACGTCATTTATAATAATGACCCACGTATTAAAAAATAGTCGGGTTTATGTCGGCCTCAGGCTCATAATTAGCCTTTCGCCGAGCCCCGCCCCCCTTAGTTACTGCTGCTACCTCCGTCAAACAAATGGTCAAACACGGGCAGCGCGACAGATTGCCATGACGGCAAAGGGTATTCCCGTGCGTGTCAGTGACCTTTTTTGGAGCAATACCTCCGCGATATCAAGCAAGATCGAAGCAAAAGGGGTTACGGCATGCGGTGGAGGGATTTATTCCAAATATAAAATTAAGAAATGAATGAGACACGACTATTGATGCTAATGCTTACCAGTCTCAAGAAAAATCAGAAAAACCCCATGACCATGCTAAGTTACCTCAAATGCAACCAGCACAGCCTTGAAGATTTTATAAACTGGTTCAGTGGCTAATTGTTTGGAGTTCGAAATATATAACTTGCGCTGCATATTTATTCATTTTGCCTCCGATACAGGAGTACACGTTCGCTTTAACAAGCAGGTTGTTCATTACCACAGCAACCGATTGCGTGTCATGCTCATGCTGAATGCGATTTTCGTGTTTAAAAAGTAACTAACGTTATGCATAAGAGACGGAAAGAGGCAGAGAACCATACGTTATTTAAGGTTATTTCTATTCGTTACGATATTGATATATGAACTGATGTTGTCATGTAAGCCTCATGCTTTCCCCGTTGCGACCGTCCTCTAAACTGTAGTCTACGGTGCTGCACTGCTAACTTAGCTGACTGCTGCTCATTTTCCCAGATAATATCATGGTATGTTAACAACAACCCTTTAGAAATGTACAGTAAGTCCTTTGTGGATCCTCTTGATCTGCTTTCTCCGTGCTTCTTTGACTAATCTCAGTCGCACGCACGCTGCACGCGAGACGAGTTAACCATGTTCGACACATTTAACTGGAATTGGGGCGTCCACACTGTTTAATACATCTTAGGCACCGCTCGCGTTGTGTTTTGGGCTTTGGAAAGGGAAAAAACACAACTTCTCCAGACAATCTCTCGGGGTATCATGTGTCCGATTTACTAACGCCGTGGGCGCACCGCTTACTGTTTGACGGAACAGCTCACACAGTAACGGTTGCTATGATGTGTGATTGGACAATGGCCATTTTGTGGGAGGGGCCGGCGAAAGGTCAATTAAAGTTCATGTGTCGGCCGGGCCGGGCTCGGACACAACAGGCTTGGGTAGGGTCGGGCTTAGTCTCGCGTAGCCAGACCATCAGACTGACGGCTGAAGGTCTGGAATTCATAGCAGCTTTCTTTATTTTATTTTATTTAACCTTTATTAAACCAGGTTTGTCTCATTGAGATATAACATCTCTTTTTCAAGAGAGACCTGGCCAAGATAGCAGAACAAATTAGATTACACAATCACAAAACAAACACAAACGTAAAACAAATACAAAAGAGGCAAAGACAAATCATGTACATATCAATTTAAAATAAAAGTGTCATTAATTAAAACATTTGCATGTGTGGATGGATTCATGTTCTATAGTTTTAACATAACCTTTAAAATCATTTAAGGGAATTGGACACTGTAGTTTAAGTGTTTTCTGTAGCACATTCCAAGTAGAAGGAGCAAAACACATGAAAGCTAGCCTGGCATGCCAGACCTACATCAAGATGTTAGGTCTGGAAACTCTTCAATGACAGGGCTCAATCCGGGGGGCGGGATAAACGGTTGTCTTTCAAATTCTCTCTGCATGCAATTGGATAGCGCTAAAGCCAATCAGAGCAACAAAGACGTGACGTACTCAGCGGAGCAAGTTGATATCATAGTTGATATATTCAACTTTTACCGTATCCAGTCCAGCTGTCAACTCAACTTTGAACATTAAAAATAAGGGAGATTTCCCGGAATCCATCCCCAAAATAAGGGATTTTTTTTTTTTTACACGACCCACAAACTTTAAAAATAAAACACTAATCATTAAAAGTCTAAAGAGTTTATAACTAGCCTACATATGTGTGAGAGAGAAAGAGACAGTATGTGTGTGTATGAGAGAGAAAGAGACAGTGTGTCATTAAAAAAATAATATCATAAAGAATGTTTAAATACTAATATCTTACGAGGGAAACGGAGGCGGAGTAGTGGTGCTTCGGAGTGGTGGAGATGATTCGGGAGAGGTCCGTGCAGAGCGCGGCGCGGCGCCGGCCGCATCCGAGGATGAACGACTTCAAACCGAATATGTCCGAGCTTGCTCTGTCATCATTATGTTAAGCCCGCCCTCCGACTCTATACAAGATGTGATTGGCCCTACCAGAGTTGGGGTTTTCCAGCTCAAACGTCTATGGAGAGTTGCTAGACCACACTTTGCTGCAAAATAATTTTTGCTGCCGCTAGGGTGCGTCTAGATTTCTAGGCTACATGAAAGCCTTTTTGAACAAATCTGTCCTGCTTGAGGTACATTCAATGAAATAGTTTTCTGGGACCGTAAACCATAAGTGCTCTGTGTAAAAGAAAGAAATTCAGATATGTACAGAGAAGGCAAAATCACTGTGGAGTAAAGTGTACAGTGATGAGTGAGGGGTTTGCAATTAGAAATAAATCTTAAAGCTCCATGAAACACAGAATCTAACATCTGAAGATACTTTGATGGAGCATTCATATACAACAGATCACCATAATCAATAATAGAGAGGAATGTGGCATCGACTAGCCTTTTTCTAGCAGAAAAAGTAAAACAAGATTTGTTCCTAAAGAAAAAACCTAGCTTCAATTTCAACTTTTTTGCTAGATTTTGTATATGAAGCTTAAAAGAAAGGTGATCATCAATTAAAAATCCTAAATATTTATAAGATGAAACTACCTCATTTTTTTTTACCATGATCAGTAACAATATTTAGGTCTAACTCATTTTTCCTTGCGTTTGAAAAAACCATTACTTTGGTCTTCTCTGCATTGAGCACAAGCTTTAATTGATAAAGCTGTGCTTGCACTATATCAAAAGCAGTTTGCAAGCATTCATACGCCTTCCTAATTGTAGCTGCACAACAATAAATAACCGTATCATCTGCATAAAAATGAAAAAATGCATGCTGGACATTTTCCCCCAGACAGTTTATATAAATAGTGAATAAAACTGGCCCCAGAATGGAACCCTGTGGGACCCCTTTACAGATTAATAAATATTTTGACGTTAGGCCATCAACTTGCGTAGCTTGAGTCCTATCAGTGAGGTAGTTGATAAACCAGCCCACAGTAGTGATGGGAAGTCCGGTTCTTTTCCGCGAACCGGTTCTTTCGGACAGTTCGTTTTAATGAACCGGTTCAAAAAACCGGTTCACCAGTTCTTTTACATCATCACGTAATGACGTCAATTCTATCATCCCGGCGGATAAAAATACTTCAAATTAAAGGCATTTGTAATCACAACTTCAGTTAAATAATAGTATGCATTGTCATAATCATCTTGGATAAGTTTATTACATTTACATTTTGAAAACGAACCCTGCTGCAGCCTAGGCGATGTGCTAACGCGGATGTTTTACATGTTTTAAATATATAAAATGCATAAATGGTCTTCATCATTTTATTTGTTATTAAATAAACTTACATTTCGCCGATTCGCCCTCTCATTTAAGTCCTGGGTTCACCCGTACTACTGCGTGCTCGTATATCAGCACAGGATCAGCCGGCCGAAAGAAAGTTCTGTTCAGAGACGGTGCTATCACGCATGCGCAGTATCTCCAGCTCATCGGTTCTCCGTATCGAACGTGTCCGAAAGAAACAGTTCTCGGTTCTGTACTAGTGATTCAAGAACTGCAACAACCAGTTCTTGACTCGAGAACCATAGCATAGCTGTGTGCTGAGCTGAAACCTGAATATACAGTCGACAAAACTAAAAAATCGATGCATGTCTGTCTCCAATATAGCCTTCTGTAGCCTATACAGTATCATGTTTAATGTGTTAACATAACAAATTAAACATATATGTTTAATTCGTTATGTTAACACATTATAAACATTTACTAAGCAGTGCACCAAACCTTGGCAAGAGTTTACATCAATGATTTATATTGTTACTTAGAAATTAAATGAGCTGTTCCTGAAAATATTATTTTTGTATAATAATAAATGTTTAGTAGTTTGACAGTTTTAGAATCCAATCATTATTTCCAATCGTTAAAATAATACAGTGATACAGTAATGTGATAAACATGTTTCCAAAATGTTTTATTTTGTTACACTTACTGATGTTCAACTAAAGACATGGAAACGTACATTTCGTCCCTCAGAAAAAAATGCACGCATGCTCAGCTCATCAACTCATCAGTTCTCAATATGTCGAACGTGTCCGAAAGAAACAGTTCTCGGTTCTGTACTGGTTATGCGACCGCTGTACCTGTATGTTCGGTAGTACACGCATGCGCAGTATCAGCTGCTCGTGCTCATCACTTCTTTCAGCACCAACATATGTCTCCGTTCAGTGAACTTTTTGAGTTACTGGAATAAAATGTACTTCTGGATATTGATTTATTTCGATTCGGAGGGACTGTCAGGCATGTTTGAAAGTGAGTAACTTTAGTAACTTGTGGTTCAGCGCTGACGCAAGACGCGAACTGTTTCGAACGATTCAGTCCGATTTAGTGTACTGGTTCGACCGGTTCACTAAAAAGAACCGGTTCAAAAGAACGATTCGTTCATGAACCGGCCATCACTAGCCCACAGAGTGATGAGAATTTCCTATACTGATCAGTCTCTGAACTAGTATGCTATGGTCAACAGTGTCAAATGCTTTGGACAGATCAATGAAAAGAGACACACAGTGTTTCTTGTCATCGAGTGCTTTGACTATATCATTAATAACTTTTAGAGCAGCAGTGGTAGTGCTGTGTTTTTTTCTGAAACCAGATTGATGCTTAGATAAAATTGACTGAGCATTTAAATACTCTTTTACTTGTTCACTAACCAAAGATTCCAACACTTTGGCCAATGCTGAACATTTAGAAATGGGTCTGTAATTATTAGGCAAGGTAGGGTCACCTCCTTTCAAAAGTGGTAAAACATAAGCAGACTTTCATACTTTGGGAATTTTGTTTGTGATCAGTGAAAGATTAAAAATATGAGTAAGAGGTTCAGCTAGGATATCTGCAGCTAATTTCAAAAAGAAAGGTTTTAAGTGATCGGGGCCCGCAGGTTTTCGAGGATTCAGTTGCTTCAGGGCTTTATGAACATCAGCAACAGAGAAAGAGCTAAAACTGAAAGTTTTATCTGCAGTAATAATGGTGTCATTTACAGGCTCTCACACAATAGGGGCAACAGAATTAAACAAGAACCCTGATGATATGAAATGCTCATTAAAACATTTGAACATTTCTACTTTGTCAGATATAGAAACACCATTCTTAACTAGAGACTGTGGAAAACCTGTTGATTTAGTCGATGCAGATAATGACTTAATAGTTTTCCAAAATTTTGGGGGGTTATTTAGATTCTCGGTGGTTTCAGATAAGTAAAATTCAGCTTTAGCTTTTCTGAAAAGTGAAGTGAATCTGTTTCGCAACCGTCTAAAAACAAACCAGTCAGCATCAGTATCTGATCTCCTTGCTTTTGCCCAGGCTACATTTCTCTCATGGAGCAAATTTGACATCTCAGAAGTAAACCAGGGATTGTCCCGCCCCTTAACACTAGAACGGCCACAACGGTCATTTTGACCGTTTTGAATTTTATATCTATAATAACTTTGTTGAAAAAAATAATAAAATCCTGCTGGTACCTGACTTTTCCTAAAATTGTCTGTATTTTCATTTAAAATGCTTTTCATATAAATTAAGTTACGTAAACGTAAGGCAAAACAAAAAAAATGAACATATTTACCTATTTCGGCCATAGACGGTCATATTGACCGCACTGAATTTTGAGGTATTTTTTTGTTAAATATCCCGCGGTTGATCGTGTTCTCTCTCAACTGTCAACAGAATGGTCCGTCCGGTCACCTCTGTAGCGGAGTTTGCTATATAATAATTTCTACATTAGTTGTTGATCAGAAATAAGCAAATAAAACCGGACTACAGTTATCTATAATTCGGATGCAGGGGAACAATCGGAGGTGGAAAGTGACAGCGACGTTTCCTGGGTGCAAGTTAACATTTCCTCCTCATCAGAGAGTGATTCAGAGTCAGAGTCCACATCAAGCAAAAAGAGACGGCTGCTATCATCAGACACGGCGGATCCAGATGTTCTGCCCTGTCCTGCGCTGTTTGTTTTGCTGCATGGGCTGTTCACTAGTTCTGCGAGTCCTATTATTATAGCCTTGACCGCGTCGCAAATCGTCACTATCTAACATTTTCGTCATAGTTTTTGTCATTCAAACCTAGTTTTTATTTAGTTATCGTCTCGTTTTCGTCTTTGAAAAAATGTGGTTGACAAAAATAATTACGAAAATTATTCATCAACACTGTTTTGAATCTAACGGTCAAAATGACCGTTTGTGGCCGTTCTAGTAGTTTTGGAATTCTGGCACTTCTAGTGTTAACCCTAAATTTACGGATAGGTGCATGTCTGTTAAGAATATCAAGAAAACTGTTTTGAAAGAAAGTCAGGGCTAATTCCACATCATCAGTCAAGGCAATTCTACTCCAGTCAAAATAAAATAAATCATATAAAAACCCTGCTCAACAAACATTTTTATATTTCGCCTTTCAACAATACGAGGTGCAGACTTGGGCACCTTAGTATCTCTTACAGCAGCAATCACACAGTGATCACTCACATCATTCGCAAAAACACCTATTTCAGAGTACTTAAATGGGGCATTGGTCAGTATTAAATCAATGAGTGATGATTTCTCTGGACATTTAGGATTTGGCCGAGTAGGAGTGTTAATTAATTGAGTCAAATTTAAAATGTCACATTGCTCTTTAAAAGCATCTGATATTGGCCTTAGCCAGTCCCAGTTCAGGTCACCAACCACAATAGTGTCATTACAAATAACTTGACTTAACAAATTTGATAGTGTATATGAAGAATCATTAGATGCAGACAGGGTTCTATAACAACCAACCAACCTAATATGGTGCTCTTTAGAGACTTCAAGGTTTAAAGCCAAGAACTCAATTTGCTTACACACCGATTTTGAGAGGACTAAATTAGAGTGGAATTTGCATTTGACATAAATAGCAACACCTCCCCTTCTTTTTGGGCGATCTGAACGATACACATTATAACCCTCGATGCCAATATCTGCATCAAGGACAGGTTTAGTCAGCCAGGTTTCGGATAACACAACAATGTCAGCATCAGTTGACCTGACCCATAAATTAACCATATCCAGTTTGGACATTAGACTCCGAACATTGAGGTGAATAATACCCAGGCCAGACCTTGATTTAAAATCTTCAGCTGTATCACATAACTTAATACTATCAGGGCCCGGATTAGGCTGAACATTTCCAGAGATTAGTAATAAAATAATAACCAGAAGTCTGGACTTGCAGCAGAAAGTGCCAGATTTAGAATTTAATGATATACAAAAAGCAGGAAGTGAGTCTGCAGAGACAATAAACCAATCCTTCAAAATGGAGAGGTAGTGAAGGTGAAGTAGATTTGTAGCCTTGTAAACAAACAAACATGAGTGACTTGGTCGCTGAAATTTAAGTTGGACCGTGGAAAAATGATCAGGCGTTGAGACTACATAAGAGAAATGGATTTGGGTGGACTCATTTTCTGACTGCAGATGGACAACCCCACTGTTTAGGGGGATCAGAAAGATAAACAAGGCTAGATAAAACTTCATTTTTTAAGACACTAATAATAATAATAATGCATTTTATTTCATGGCGCCTTTCAGAACACCCAAGGTCACCTCACAAGAAATATACAGGTCACTACACAAATCAAAACACACAATAATCAAACAGCATACATATAAAGTACAGTTAAATCACTCTAAAACATGTTATAAAAAAGCCTGTATAAAAAGATATGTCTTAAGGCGCTTTTTAAAAGTCAGCAGACACTCACTATTGCGAATATCAAGAGGAAGAGAGTTCCATAGGCGGGGGGCAGCATAACTAAAAGATCTGGCACCCATGGTGGTAAGTCGAATCCGAGGTACCAAAAGAGAAATTGAAGAAGAAGATCTGAGTGCACGTGAAGGAGTGTAAACATGGAGAAGTTGAGTAAGGTATTGTGGTGCAAGATTATGAAGTGCCTTATAAGTCAGTAGCAATATTTTAAATTCAACTCTATATTTTACTGGTAGCCAGTGCAACTGCTGAAGAACTGGAGAAATGTGTTCAGTATAGGGTGTTTTAGATAGAACACGAGCTGCAGAGTTCTGGACTAACTGAAGCTTATGCAGCAATTTGGAAGGAATACCTGTGAGAAGAGCATTGCAGTAGTCTATACGTGAAGTGACTAGTGCGTGGATAAGGACTGCAATATTACGATTTGAGAGAAAGGGACGGAGACGGTTAATATTGCGTAAATGGAAAAAATGCAATTCGTGTGATATTATTAATTTGTGCTTGAAAGGATAATGTGCCATCCATGATGACACCCAAACTTTTAACCTGAGAGGAAGGACAGATTGAATTATTGTCAATGTATAGAGAAAAACAATTAGATTTTGATAAAACAGATTTAGTGCCAACAAGCAGAGCCTCAGTTTTATTGCCTGAAATTTAACTTCAGGAAGTTTGCCGAAAGCCAAACTTTAATTTCTGCTAAACAGCTTGACAGGGATGGCGGAGGAAAAGAACCAGTGGGTTTAGCAGACAGGTAAAAATGGGTGTCATCCGCATAGCAGTGAAAATGAATGCCATATTTCCTTAAAATATCACCAAGAGGGAGCATATAGATAATGAAAAGAAGCAGGCCCAAAACAGAACCCTGGGGAACACCAGTAGTAACTGTCGATATTCTAGAACTAAAACCTTTTAACTGAATACGCTGACTGCGTCCAGAGAGATATGACCTAAACCAAGACAAAGCAGTGCCAGTAATACCAATGGAAGCTAACCTGACAAGAAGTATCTGGTGTGAAACAGTATCAAAGGCAGCGCTCAAGTCTAGAAGGACAAGAATGGTTAAGAGCCCAGAGTCAGCTGCCAACAGTAGATCATTAGTTATTCTGACAAGTGCAGTCTCAGATTGAAATTGTTCATACACGTTATTATTGGAGAAATGTTCATGAATTTGAATTGCAACACACTTTTCCACTACCTTAGAGATAAATGGTAAATTTGAAATGGGACGAAAATTGTCAAAATTAAAAGGATCACACCCTGGTTTCTTAAGTATGGGTGTAATAATAGCAGATTTAAGAGATGGGGATACAAAACCAGAACCAAGTGAAGCGTGAACAATTTTAATGATCAATGGCAAAAGGGCTGGTAAACAAGCTTTCACTAGAGGAGTTGGTAGAGGGTCTAACTGACAGGTCGAAGATTTAGATTTACCTATCAGACCCACAATCTCTGTAGTAGTTGGTAGTGCAAAGGTAGAGAAGGCAGAGTGGAGAGATATGTGAGTGATAGGCTGACCGGAGTCATTGTGGAGAGTACCACTGAGTAATTGCTGATGTACATCTCCAACCTTAGATGTAAAAAAAAGTCAAAAGACGATCACATAAGTCAGTGGAATACAACTACACTACAGACAGTTTTGTGTCACAAAAGATGAAATTGATAGTATGGTGAGTAGTTAAAAGAAGACTGTTAAGTTGAAACAGGCGCTAGCCCGGCGGTGGTGGAGACAGCTGAGGCTGTAGCCAGTGACAGCCTGTTGGTGGTCGAGGCAATCAAGGCTGTAGAATCACAAGTCCTGTGATGAAGGCAGTTGAGGCCGTAGCAGACGACAAGTCCTGAGACGGAAGCAGTTTAGGTCAAGGCAGTCGACAAATCCAGTGATGGAGACAGTGAAGCTATAGCCGATGACAAATCCAGTAATGGAGGCAGTGAGGCTGTAGCAAACGACAAGTCCAGTGATGGAGACAGTGAAGCTATAGCAGATGACAAATCCAGTAATGGAGGCAGTAAGGCTGTATCAAACGACAAGTCCAGTGATGGAAGCAGTTGAGCTCGTAGCAGACGACAAATCCAGTGAAGGAAGATGCGGCTGAGACGGTAGCAGACGACAGCCCAGAGATGAATGCAGCTGAGGCTTTAGCCCATGACAGCCTGATGGTTAAAGCAGCTGAGGCTGCAGCAGACGATAAACTGTTGGGATGAAGCAACTACAGCTAGTGATAACTAGCTAGTAGCAGCTATGATTAGGCCAAATACTTTGCTGCAAGTAGGGCTTAAAGTAGTGCTTAAAATTGTTTCAGTTGTTGCCTGTGGCTAGTTGATTGCATGGCTAGTAACAAAGTTTATGTTAAAACAGATGGAAACTAGCTGTTTAGTAGTAGAGTGTGGATTAGGCTAGCAGTGGATGAGCCAAAACAAAAGTCAAATGTAGTGTAAGCCAAGGCGCAAAATGGCTACTGGCCGGTGTGTAGCCTGTGCTAGCTAAGCTACACAAAAAGACTCTCCCAAATCCAGATCGAAAGACATTTCCCAGTAAGACAAAGTATTGTGCCTAAAATGTCAATCAAGGACTCTTCAAGGTTTCTCTCACCCATCCGGGACAAAAACACACAGATGTAGTAGTGATGTAAATCTTGTTGTTCCAAAGAAGAGTCAGTAGTGCAGAGATCTAGAGGCCCAAAAAGTACCAGGAATCAAGGGAGTAAACTCCACAACGAGACATCCTGTAATCCACTCAGTATGATTTTAAAAGTCCATATATAGTAATTTTCAAAGTTAAAAATAATATTTAAAAGAGATGCCAATTCCAAACAAGAAATAACAATACAGGACAAACATAGTTTCTGCCATCTTGGATTAGGGGCGGGGCAACTGGATGAGGGTTTCTTTGGCCAAGGCCCACCCATAAGGCCGTTTGACTGACATGTCAAACAACCAATTACAGTTCGTTTCGTTCAGCGTCACGTTTCGGGGCGTGGAAATGTCCCCACAACAACAGACCGGCGTGCAACAAGTCAGTCAGCAGTCAGCAGCAGTCACCGGAGGCGCTCGTTAACAACGCTCTGCGTTATTAAATTCACCCACGAACTCGCGCTCATGTTCATCTTATGTCCGCTTTGTCACACGGCCAGTTCAACCTCGTATAAATCAGGTTATGTGTGTAAATCACGTGCCCGTTCATGAGCGCTTAAGGCCTGTATACCCTGGGACGAATTTCACGCGCATTATTCGTCGACGTTTAACGCCTCGTGACTAAACAATGGGCGCCAATGTGAGTGTTCACACCGGCGCGAAAAACGTCACACGTAAAAGCGTCATTTAAAAAAAAAAACGCCTCGGGTTCGTTTTTTTGGTTTGACGCGCAGCATCAAAACCTATCCGACCAACGAGATTGGCGGGTTTGATCACGTGTCTGGTACTTCTGAAGTTACAGTAAAACACAACTTGGGGGCGCTCAAACACAAAACGGTCTTGCCGAGCACACATACGGCGAAGAAGAGATAAGATACCTATGGGCAAGATGAATATTGAGCTGCTGGTCTCGGAGCATAAAGAGCTATATGATATTATTTATATTACTATTTCTGTAATAATACTATATTATAGGGTGACCAACTGTTTTCCCGGGACATGTGTAAAACGGTCACTAGTTTGTGCTTTATAGAAATCTGAGTTGGGATGAGAACTGCGCATAGTGTTAGATTTTGACAAGTGAGGAGAGGAGATAGATAACCGCTCTGCCGACTCTTTGTATTCTTTCTTTTATTTCATTTTTCTATTGTGACCAGATGTTTGTTTGTGTTTTTTTTCTCGCTCGATCCCCATGTATGAGGACGAGTGTAACGTTTGAGTGGTTTTATTAAACACGGGGAAATACGACAACTCTCGTCTCTCGTGCATCTGTTCATCCGACAACTAGCACTATGTTTTTATCTCTGGGCAACATCTCAACTTTGCGTTACACATGTCCTGTTTCCACGACCTGTCCTGGCTGTTTTTAAGTGATGAAAATGTCCTGGTTTTCAAAAAACTGCTGGGAAAGATCAGTTCTACAGCAAAATCTAGATGGACAAACAAGCAGATGAGGAAGAAAAACAGGATAAAGAGGATGAAAACTAAAGATATAAATAGATTTTGTTAGTTTGTTTTTCTTAGTTTGTGAGAGCTATTTTTTGTTACATTTGGATGCATTTCTTTTAGTTATTTATTATTTATATATTTATTTTTCTAATACAGAAGACATTATTTCTATCATTATTTCATTCGTTTTTTTCGATCTGTCATAATAAAACATTGAGACATGAATATGATCACCCTAGTATAGTATTCTATTATTATTATTTCTGTTTTACATTAAGCGCCATCTAATGTCAGGGAATGAATTTGCATGTTCACTCGGCTCATCGTCAGCGAAAAACGCTTGGGTGTGAACACAAAAAACGCATTGAAAAACGCTGACGAATAACGCACGCTGATATTCGTCCCGGTGTGTACGGGCCTTTACTCTTAACAGTCACACTGCGCTGCTCGTGCGTCACAGAATTTTCATAAAGCGCTCCCCGTTCACAGTAACCGGGTCGTGTCCAGCTGTAGCTGTCAGCGAGAATACTTTGAATAAACATTGAATACTCACATGAGTCAGGCTGCGAATGTAAGTTACGTCCCCGCCCCAGCGCGCTCACGCACACCTACTAAATAAACGCCTCACCTCCGGCACCGCGTACTCGCTATTCCCTTTAGCCTTTAGCACATCTAGTGGATGCATAACGCAAACCCAGTCAAACATTTGACTCTGCAGTATCTTATGCACCTTATAATTCAGTGTGCGCCCTATATATTAATACTGAATCGGCCAGCTGCGATGTCAGCGTCTGTTGTTTCATGTTTGCCCACAAACGCAGCTGATATCCCCTTCGCAATTAAGTACTTCACTTGATCTTCCATAATAGATTGGAGGGGACTTACAACCACGTTTAGCTGATCTTGATAAATGCTCATTGTCACTCACATAGGTCACTCATATAAACACAACAGTTTTTCTTCCGCAATCACACGTCTGCGCTTTGTTTCCCGGCGGATCGAAAATAAACGCGACAGTGACGCCCCCCGGAAATCCGATAAAATTCAACCAATCAGATGACGACTTCGACATTCCTGAAGTGTTTCCAGTTAAGTGTACCATATGCATCAGACGTTTAGCCAACATTCCGTGGGCGTGACGTCTGAGGCTGAGACTAGGTCGGGCTTGACTTTTGGGTCACACTTACAGTTGAACACACTTAGTTATTTTCTGCTATTGGTATGAAAACTTTTTCTCTCAAACATTTTTTTTTCTCTCAGATAATTTATTTTCTCGCATGTAATAAAGACAATCCTAGCTCCAGAGACAATAACTTTATTATACAGCTTCCGTAAAATCAAATAATCTGTTAATTTATTATTCTATTATCACTGTAAAGCTGCTTTGAAACAATCTTGTTAAAAGCACTATATAAATGAAGGTGACTTGACTTGTCATACATCTCAACTCTGAAAATATGGACATCTGTATAAATATGGGAACAAAATCCCATTCCTATTGTTTTGTCTCTTGTTCTGGCATTCCATAAGAGCAGATGCCACATTCTGTGACTAAATCATTTATTGTAATAGTATTTCATTAATTATTTAACAAACATTTACCGCAGTATCTCCAGCTGACAGTCTGGGGTCTTCAGTCCATCAGAAAGAAGCTTCACTCCTGAATCCTGCAGGTCATTTGTATTCAGGTCCAGCTCTCTTAGGAAGGAGTTTGAGGATTGAAGAACTGAAGACAAACTCTCACAACACTGAGCAGTGAGATTGCAGCTATGTAGCCTGTGAAGAGAAGAAAACAGCAGTAATGCAATAGTAATGTTTATTAGGTAGGGTTTATAATAATTTGGAAAAACATTTGACTGAAGGGATGTAAGCAAAAGGGATGCACCGATATCAACGGTATCGGGCCCGATACTGCACTCGTGTACTCCAAAAAAATGATCCGATACCAAAAACCGATACCAGGAAGCATGTAACACTGCAGAATAACACTGACAACAGAGTAGAATGGGAATAAAAAAGAAGGCAGTCTATTTAGTAAATATATCTAATTTGTGGAGTATTAAACAGAATATAGAAACGCCTATATAGCTGTAGTGTGCACGCTAATAAGAGAAAAACCCACAGTTGCACAGTGGCGCCAGCTTGATGAGAGCTTCTCTTTTTCACTGACGTCAGCAGAAAGTTTGTAGTTCAGTTACATGTCAATGGCAAAGAAGGTAAAACGAGACATGTAGCTTTTTAATAACATTAACTGGTGAGAGAGCGAGAGAGAGAGAGCGCACTTATGTTGCACGCTATTAATCGTTCACTCAGCACACGAGTCATTTGGATTCAAGTACAAACCCAATTCCATAAAAGTTGGGACACTGTACAAATTGTGAATAAAAACAGAATGCAATGATGTGGAAGTTTCAAATTTCAATATTATATTTAGAATACAACATAGATGACATATCAAATGTTTAAACTGAGAAAATGCATAATTTTAAGGGAAAAATAAGTTGATTTTAAATTTCATGGCATCAACACATCTCAAAAAAGTTGGGACAAGGCCCTTTTTACCACTGTGTGGCATCCCCTCTTCTTTTAATAACAGTCTGCAAATGTCTGGGGACTGAGGAGACAAGTTGCTCAAGTTTAGGAATAGGAATGTTGTCCCATTCCTGTCTAATAAAGGCTTCTAGCTGCTCAACTGTCTTAGGTCTTCTTTGTTGCATCTTTCTCTTTATGATGCGCCAAATGTTTTCTATGGGTAAAAGATCTGGACTCCAGGCTGGCCATTTCAGTACCCGGATCCTTCTTCTACGCAGCCATGATGTTGTAATTGATGCAGTATGTGGTTTGGCATTGTCTTGTTGGAAAATACAAGGTCTTCCCTGAAAGTGACGATGTCTGGATGGGAGCATATGTTGTTCTAGAACTTGGATATACCTTTCAGCATTGATGGTGCCTTTCCAGATGTGTAAGCTGCCCATGCCACACGCACCCATGCAACCCCATACCATCAGAGATGCAGGCTTCTGAACTGAGCGCTGATAACAACTTGGGTTGTCCTTGTCCTCTTTAGTCCGGATGACATGGCGTCCCAGTTTTCCAAAAAGAACTTCAAATTTTGATTCGTCTGACCACAGAACAGTTTTCCACTTTGCTAGAGTCCACTTTAAATGAGCCTTGGCCCAGAGAAAACGCCTGCGCTTCTGGTTCCAGTTTAGATATGGCTTCTTTTATGACCTATATAGTTTTAGCCGGCAACGGTGAATGGCACGGTGGATTGTGTTCACTGACAATGTTTTCTGGAAGTATTCTTGAGCCCATGTTGTGATTTCCATTACAGTAGCATTCCTGTGTGTGATGCAGTGCCGTCTAAGGGCCCGAAGATCACGGGCATTCAGTATGGTTTTCCGGCCTTGACCCTTATGCACAGAGATTGTTCCAGATTCTCTGAATCTTTGGATGATATTATGCACTGTTGATGATGATAACTTCAAACTCTTTGCAATTTTTCTCTGAGAAACGTCTCGGTTACGGATGTAACCCTCGTTACCTGAGTAGGGAACGGAGACGTTACGTCAGAAGTGACGGATTTCGCATGAAAGCCAATCCTCTTCGAGTATTTAACAACGAGCCAATGGCATGCAATGCCTTGGGGCTGCGGAAATTTGCATAGCGTACTCCGCCCTACTCCGTGAGTATAAAAGGAGGAAGTGAACACAACCGCAGTATGTCTTCGCTGAGGAGCCAAGACTGAACTAGGCGTCTACCCAGCGGTACAGCAGAAGTGGCAGGGAGACGTAACGTCTCCGTTCCCTACTCAGGGAACGAGGGTTACATCCGTAACCGAGACGTTCCCTTTCGTAGTCACTTCGAGTTACGTCAGAAGTGACGGAGATTGGGGGTCAGTGCCATCACGCCATCTTCAAGCTGTCTTCCAGTGCCCTGCGAAAGTCTGGACCCCAGAACCTACCTGTTTTTTTTTTCTGGGATCCCACTTTGACACAGGATTACCAAGGTACACTGGGAAACATATCCCGGGAGGGACATGCTACCAGATGCCTACCGAAGGAGGACTTACAAATACACATATGGCCGCATAGGGACTACATATGGAGATCACTAGAGCACCAACCGCAGGTGGCTACTAGAATTTAACTCCAGGGGTGGCAGATGGCTTGCCAAGGGAAGACACATGCTCATAGAGGCTTACAGTGGATAATACACATGAGACAGTTAGCAAAGGGAACCGTGCACATGGAGGCACCTAGCCAGCATCCAGAGCAACAGCAGTGGTGCCTGCATCATCGGTGCTGGAGGACTCAAGGCTTCAATGGAAGACACTGAGGGAAAATCGCACTTATCCAGTCCGAGGAGTGGAGTGGCGAGCAAGCGAAGACACCTGAGCGGGTCCAGTACTGGCGGAAGCGAGTACGTGAGAGGACACTGGCTCAATTCACAGATTGTAGAATCTTGCGAAGGTGTTGGGTGTCGCCCAGCCTGCAGCTCTGCAGATGTCTGTTAGCGAGGCGCCGTGCGCTAGAGCCCAAGAGGAGGCCACACTCCGAGTGGAATGGGCCGTCACACCAAGGGGGCACGGACGGCCTTGCTGCTGGTAAGACAAAGCAATGACGTCCACAATCCAGTGAGACAGCCGCTGCCTTGAGAGAGCCCTTCCCTTCTGGCTCCCCCCATGACAGATAAAGAGCTGGTCTGAGGTCCTGAAACACCGCGTTCTGTCTACGTAGGTGCGGAGAGCACGTACTGGACAGAGCAGTGTCAAGGCTGGGTCTGCCTCCTCCAGGGGCAGCGCTTGCAGGTTCACCACCTGGTCCCGGAAGGGAGTGGTGGGAACCTTGGGCACGTAACAGGGCCGGGGTCTCAGGATCACGTGAGAGTAAGCCGGCCCGAACTCTAGGCACGCTTCGTCAACGGAGAATGCGTGCAGGTCCCCCACCCTCTTGATGGAGGCCAATGCAACCAGGAGTGCTGTCTTCATGGACAGAAACTTTAACTCTACCGATTGCAAAGGCTTAACGGGAGGCCTCTGCAGAGCATTTAAAACTACCGAGAGGTCCCAAGAGGGTACGAGGGGAGGACGAGGCGGATCCTTCCAACCACTATAGATGGATTTTCAAATAGCTTACCTGATCTATCTAAGCTGCAAAGTGAACCCAAACAAACAGATGAATTAGAGGAAATGACTAGCAGTTTAAGCACCATTCTTACTAGTACATTAGATATTGTTGCGCCAATTAGATTAAAAAAGGTTCGAGAGAAAATTAAAGCACCGTGGTACAACAGTGCTACGCATGCTATCAAGAGAGAAACTCGCAACTTAGAGCGTAAATGGAAACAAACTAATTTAGAGGTCTTTAGAATCGCGTGGAAAGACAGTATGTCACGTTATAAAAAGACACTAAAAACAGCCAGGGCTGAGCATCTCCGCAAACTAATCGAAAATAACCAAAATAATCCAAGGTTTTTATTTAACACCGTGGCTAGACTAACAAATAAACAGACATCACCAGAGCAAAATATACCTTTACAGTTTAGTAGTAATGATTTTATGAATTACTTCAATGCGAAAATAGAAAGCATCCGAAACAAAATTATAAATGTACAATCCGCTATGGTGTCTTATGATTCAGCTTCAATTATGGACCCTCTAGAACAACTAAACCGCTTTACAACGATAGGACAGGAGGAGCTAAATAAACTTATCATTGCATCTAAACCAACAACTTGTTTATTAGATCCAATACCCACTAAACTACTGAAAGAACTATTACCTGTAGTGGAAGAGCCTCTCCTCAATATTATTAACTCGTCTTTATCTTTAGGTCATGTCCCAAAAATATACAAGCTGGCTGTAATAAAACCGCTCATTAAGAAACCGCAATTAGATCCAAATAACTTGGCAAATTACAGACCCATTTCAAATCTTCCATTTATGTCCAAAATACTTGAAAAAGTAGTGTCCGCTCAATTGTGCTCTTTTTTGCAAGAAAATGATATCTATGAAAAATTCCAGTCAGGATTCAGACCGCATCATAGTACAGAAACTGCGCTAGTTAAAATTACAAATGATTTACTTTTAGCTTCTGACCAAGGCTGTATCTCAATACTAGTCCTACTTGATCTTAGCGCTGCGTTCGACACTATAGATCATATAATACTCTTGGATCGACTACAAAACTTCACCGGTGTCCAGGGACAGGCATTAAGCTGGTTTAGATCGTACTTATCGGACCGTTCTCATTTTGTCTGTTTAAATGGGAAAAAATCAAAGATAACGTCAGTAGACTATGGAGTACCGCAAGGATCAGTTTTAGGCCCTCTGCTATTCTCAATATATATGCTGCCACTTGGTAATATTATAAGAAAACATGGAATTAATTTCCACTGTTACGCTGACGACACTCAATTATATATTTCATCACGACCAGATGAAAACACTAACTCATCTAAAATGACAGAGTGTCTCAAAGATATAAAATGCTGGATGACGCGTAATTTCCTGCTATTAAATTCAGATAAAACGGAGGTATTACTTATTGGTCCAAAAAACTACTCACAAAACCTCTCACAATACAACTTTAATATAGACGGATGTCCTGTTACTTTATCCACAACAGTAAAAGACCTGGGTGTTATACTAGACCGCAACTTGTCGTTCGAAAATCATATTTCATATGTTACAAGAACAGCCTTTTTCCACCTTAGAAACATTGCTAAGCTACGTAACATGCTATCTATTTCTGATGCAGAAAAATTAGTTCACGCATTCATGACCTCGAGACTAGATTACTGTAATGCTTTATTAGCCGGTTGTCCTGCATCCTCAATAAACAAGCTACAGTTAGTACAAAATGCAGCTGCTAGAGTTCTTACTAGGTCAAGAAAATATGATCATATAACACCGATTTTATCATCTCTACACTGGTTACCTATTAAGTTCCGCATCAACTACAAAATACTACTACTGACCTATAAAGCCCTAAATGGTTTAGCACCTATGTACTTAACGGACCTTCTTTCGCCCTACAATCCACCGCGTTCCTTAAGATCACTAAATTCAAGGCTTCTGGTCATTCCTAGGATATCGAAGTCCAGTAAAGGAGGGAGGGCGTTCTCGCATTTAGCTCCAAAACTCTGGAATGGCCTTCCCGATACGGTCCGAGCCTCTGACTCGCTGACACAGTTTAAAACTAGATTAAAGACGCATCTCTTTAGTCAAGCATTCACATAATGCTTACCTTCTAGTCCTCTGTTATGCCATACGGAACCGTTTGCCACTGAAACTGCTTAACGCACCAGTGGGGCTCGACAGCCTCTTAGACAAACGGGTCGGCGCGTATGGTTGGGTTGCGGAGAGTTCGGGTTACGGAGAGTTTGTGAGTTATAACGGAAATTATTATGAACATCAGCTATGCTAATTATTTCCCATCTGCCTTTCTGCTGTTATCTCGGGACACTTGTCCCGAGAAAAATGGCGTTCGTCAGGTCCAGTTTTGTGTCCAGCCTCTCACGGGGATTTCGGATGCCCCAACGCCTGTGATGAGACGACTCAACGCCTGTGATGAGACGACTCAACGCCTGCGATATGTTATGGCGCCGTTTGATTCATAAACAATATTTATATTTAATATTTATATTTAAACAATATGAATGTAAGCCAGAGGAGAACTGGCCCCCGACTGAGCCTGGGTTCTCCCAAGGTTTTTTCTCCATCCAATCTGATGGAGTTTGGTTCCTTGCCACTGTCGCCTTGCTTTTGGCTTGCTTTGAGCTTGCTCAGTTGGGGTTATTTATTTAGTGTTTAGCAATGTTTGTTGATCTGTGTTGTGCTACTTACATGTTATCACTGTGAAGCTGCTTTGATACAATCTGTATTGTGAAAAGCGCTATATAAATAAATGTGACTTGACTTGACTTGACATGTAGCCTCCTCGCTCCCCTCAGGAACCTGATGAGCAGGTCGTTCTTTCCTAAGGACTTACCTTCCACTGCTTCATGAGAGGCGGCAATGGCCGCGACGTAAACCTTAAGGGTGGAGGGCGACAGCCTGCGCTCCAACCCTTCTTGCAGGAAGGAAATCACGACACTGATCGAACATCTCCGGGGGTCTTCTCCACGAGAAGAGCACCAGCTGACGAAGAGGTTCCTCTTCAACGCATAGAGGTGTCTCGTGGACGACGCTCTAGCGGAAGAGATGGTTGCCGCCACCGCAGGTGGCAGCGAACTCAAACCTGCCTCGTCCCGTCCAGGAGCCACACGTGCAGCCTCCAGAGATCGGGACGAGGGTGCCACAGAGTGCCCCGTCTCTGAGTGAGTAGATCTTGTCTCAGAGGAATAGGCCAAGGAGGTGCTGTTGCGAGGAGCATGAGTTCGGAGAACCATGTCTTGGTGGGCCAATAGGGGGCTACCAGCAAGACCTGCTCCTCGTCCTCCTTGATCTTGCACAACACCCGTGCAAGAAGGCTCACTGGGGAAACGCATACTTGCGTGGGCCCCGCGGCCAGCTGTGCGCCAGTGCATCTGTGCCGAGCGAACCGTCGGTCAGGGAATAAAACTGGGCGCAGTGGGATGAGTCCTGGGAGGCGAACAGATCTATCTGTGCCGCCCCGAACTGGTCCCAAATTAGCTGGACCGTCTGGGGATGGAGTCGCCATTCGCCGGAGATAGGACGGACCCGTGACAGCTTGTCGGCTGCCAGGTTCCGGTCTCCTGGAATGTACACTGCACGAAGGGACCTCAGGTGCTTCTGACTCCATAACAAGAGGTGGCGGGCGAGCTGCGACAACCGGCGTGAGCGTAGACCCCCCTGGTGGTTGATGTACGCTACTGCAGTCGTGTTGTCTGAACGGACAAGTACGTGTTGACCCCTGAGCAACGCTCGAAAGCGGTGCAGGGCCAGGCGCACTGCCAGCAGCTCGAGGCAATTGATGTGCATGAGGCGCTGGGGTCCTGTCCAGGAGCCCGCGGCTGCATGCCCATTGCACATGGCACCCCAACCCGTGGTAGATGCATCCGTGGAGACAACGAGATGCCTGGAAACTCGCTGAAGAGGGACACCGGTCCGCAAAAAGCTGAGGTTCGACCACGGGAAGAAGGTTCGGCGGCACTCTGAAGTCACTGGAACTCGGAGCAAGCCGCGATGCCATGCCCACCTCGGGACTCGATCGCGAAGCCACAGCTGAAGCGGTCTCATATGAAGCAAACCGAGCGCCGTTGCCGCGGCTGCAGATGCCATATGCCCCAGGAGCCTCTGAAACAGTTTCAGTGGGACCGCACTCTTGCCCTCGAACTGTCGAAGACAAGTCAGCAGTGAGTGCGCGCGCTCGCTCGTGAGCTGCGCGGACATGGCGACCGAGTCTATCTCCATGCCGAGAAAAGAGATCCTCTGCACGGGGCAAAGTTTGCTCTTTTCCCGGTTGACCCGAAGGCCCAGACGGGCTAGGTGCCGGAGCACCAGGTCTCTGTGTTCGCAAACCTGTACTCGAGAGTGAGCCAGTATCAGCCAGTCGTCGAGATAGTTCAGGATGCGAACCCCGTGTTCGCGAAGGGGAACAAGGGCTGCCTCGACGATCTTCGTGAAGGGGACAGAGCTAACCCGAATGGGAGAACCGTGTAATGATATGCCTGGGCCTCGAAAGCCAACCGAAGAAACGGTCTGTGTCGAGGCAAAATGGAGACATGAAAGTACGCGTCCTTCAGGTCGATCGCTGCAAACCAATCCTGAGGCCGAACGCATTCGAAAATGCGCTTGGCTGTGAGCATTTTGAACGGCAGTCGATGAAGAGTATGGTTCAAAATGCGCAGATCCAGGATCGGTCGTAACCCACCGGTCTTCTTGGGGACAATGAAGTAGGGGCTGTAAAACCCGGACCCCATCTCGGCTGGAGGGACTGTCTCGATTGCACCCTTCGCCAGCAGGGTGGCAATCTCCGCTCTCATGACTGGGGCATTGCCACCGACCATCGTGGAGCGAACTCCCCTGAAACGGGGAGGAGACCGTGCGAACTGAATCGCGTAGCCGAATCTGATCGTTCTGATGACCCAGCGGTACAGCCCGGGAAGCTCTAGCCAAGCTTCCAGGAAATGAACCAGCGGGGTCATGCGAACCACAGACGTCCCTCCGGAGGGGCAGCGAGGCGGGTCGACCGGCATGTGCGCAGGAGTTACCCTCTGTGGATGCACAGTGGAAGCCCGCTCCCCGACAGAAGAGACCAGGGAAGGCAGAGCGTTCCACGGGGGTCTGTTCTGCCGGGGGTCTGGCGATAGAGGGGGAAGGGAGTGGCGTAGTCCGGGGACAACACACGCTGCCTTCCGCACCCTCAGAGACAGAGAGGAATGAGTGGGCTGACGCACGGGGACGTCGAGGGCACTCATTCCTGTCTGTGTGCTCAGTGATGATGTCAAGTCTTTCTTTAAAAGTCCAACTCAGGGTGCTGCCCACCCGTGGGTGAGCAGCGCGGAGCTGAGAACAAAAGATTCTCCCCCGGCCCTCCACCGGGGGAAGGAGGGGGCCTGCTACCGCCTCCTGGGAAAGACTCGACTTCATCACTAAGCGGCCCGTATCAGGAACGTCGCTTAGCCTGGCGTTTAGCGGGGCGTGCGGCCTGAGGGGTTTGGTCAGTCCCGCCCTTGTGCATATCTCTAAGCAGTTTGGCTTGGAAGAGCTGCAAAGTGCTCATTGCATGCATGGCGGTGGCCGCCTGTCCCGCCGCTCTATAGGAACGCGCCGCCATAGCAGACGAGAACCTACAGGCTTTAGATGGGTGCTTAGGAGGACCACAGGAGGAGGTGCTCTGTGGACACAGCTGCATCGCAACAGAGCGCTCCACCGGGGGCATCCCAGTTTACCCACGGGCGGCCCCACCGTCGAGGGGAGGAAAGGCGGGGGAGGCTAGAGCGCACTCTCGAGAGGACAAAGGAGCCTTCCAAGAGCGCGTCAGCTCCGCATGCAGCTCGGGGAAAAAAGGTATTGGGGTTGGCTGTGGCTTTGCAGCGGAGGCCTTGCCCAAAAAACAATTATCCATCCGTGAGAGATCGGGGCAGGGCGGAGGGTTCCACTCCAACCCGATACTCACGGCGGCCCGAGAAAGCATGGCCGTCATCTCGGGATCAGACACGGGCAACGCTGGCACTCCCGAGGGAGGCAACGCAGCCGCATCCTCATCTCCCGAAGACTCAAGCCCGCCTTGTGATGCCGCGATCGACATCGCATCATCATCTGGAGCGCCGAACGAAACAGACGGTACCTGCGAAGAGGCAGACGGCTGATTCAAACTGGCGCTCGCTGGCTCTAACACTGGGGCGGGGGGTGTGGCCCGAGGAATCGTCGGGGCTTTGTTCCACACTGTCACCGTCAAATCACCCTGTCCGCGGGTCGACGAGCTTCTCGTGGAAGAAGCTGATTGAGCGGGGACGGGGACTCTCACTTTAGTCAGATCATTGAGTCTAGATCTCAGTGTAGAGATGGTCATGTTCCCACAGAAGGAACATGAGTCGTCCACGAATGCTGCTGCTGCATGCTGAATGCCCAGGCATGCAGCGCAGTGATCGTGACCATCAGATGACAACATGAATGGACCGCACCCAGAAGAGCACGGGCGAGACATCTTTAAAAAGACGTGCCACGTGCAGCTCTTTCAATGAGAGGAAATTCACTCTTTCAGCGCTGAGGCGTCCAGGGAGAAGCGCAAAGTCTGGCAGACCACTGCTCAGATCGCAGGCAATGCAGAATCTCGCTGGGTACCGCCGTCACACCAACACTGAAGAGGACGCTCGTCTCGAAGAGTCTTTGATCAGAATGGCTTTAGGAGTGAAGAGTTCTCTTGGCTCCGAAGCGAAAACATACTGCGGTTGCGTTCACTTCCTCCTTTTATACTCACGGAGTAGGGCGGAGTACGCTATGCAAATTTCCGCAGCCCCAAGGCATTGCATGCCATTGGCTCGTTGTTAAATACTCGAAGAGGATTGGCTTTCATGCGAAATCCCCCAATCTCCGTCACTTCTGACGTACCTCGAAGTGACTACGAAAGGGAACTCCTTTCTGATACTGCTCCACTATTTTTTGCCTCAGCATTGGGGGAATTGGTGATCCTCTGCCCATCTTGACTTCTGAGAGACACTGCCACTCTGAGAGGCTCTTTTTATACCCAATCATGTTGCCAATTGACCTAATAAGTTGCAAATTGGTCCTCCAGCTGTTCCTTATATGTACATTTAACTTTTCTGGCCTCTTATTGCTACCTGTCCCAACTTTTTTGGAATTTGTAGCTCTCATGAAATCCAAAACGAGCCAATATTTGGCATGGCAATTCAAAATGTCTCACTTTCAACATTTGATATGTCATTTATATTCTATTGTGAATAAAATATAAGTTTATGAGATTTCTAAATTATTCCATTCTTTTTTTACTCAAAATTTGTACAGTGTCCCAACTTTTTTGGAATCGGGTTTGTAAAACATCAACTGTGGTCCCCTATATTATTACAGGATGTCTTCAAGTCAAGAAGTTTCATGAAAGCAAACATCTAAAGCGTGCGTCCCAAACACTGCGTCTCAGTGTTTGCTGCTGTCTCTGACAGTTTGAGAATATTTAATTGAATTTTTTTCACGTCTAGTACGGACAAATTCATACAACATAATGTAAAAACGCTTGTCTGGGTGAGTATCCTAGTAAACTTAGATGGTTTTATCTCAACTGCACGTAGACAGTATATTCAGATGGGATCCGTGCAGTCAGTCATAAAGAGGCAGCAGTCAGTTTTTGATGACATTTCACGAGATATGAGGCATCGTTTTAAGTGCTCGTGGCCAGATCCTATCCTCTTTTTTCTCCGCCGTACGAGACCAATGTTTTGATGACTTATTGAAATATTGTGGAAAGAAAACACTGGATAATTTTATCCGCATCTGTATCCATTGAATTTCGTGCTGTTTTGCTTAATTTCCCGGTTCAGAACCATCAAAACGTCTGCATTTGGTAGTTTCAGCAGTGTATAGTGTGAATGCAAAAATCGGATATGGGTCACTTTTAAAAGATGATGTAAGCACGTCGTCAAAAAAATCGTATATAGTCAGAAAATCGGATTTGGGCATCAAGACCTGCAGTGTAAATGCAGCCTAATAAACCTGCTGCTGTGTTTTAATGTTATTCAAACAATAAAGGACAAATAAATGTCTCTCTGCTCTAGACTGACACCCTTTTTAACTTTGAATATTCATCACTGTATAAATTGAATATAGAAGGATATTTACTGAGTTATTTCACATTTGATTACTTTATTCAAATTTCTGTACCTGAAAACGTGTCAGGTTACGACTGTAACCCGACTCCTCTATAAATAAACTCCGCAGCTAGGGTCCTTACATACACAAAGAAATCTTCCCACATTACTCCGATTTTACGCAGACTTCATTGGCTACCGGTACGTTTTTGTAGTAGCTACAAGATTCTCCTTATCACATTTAAAGCACACTTCACACACTTCGATCCTCGGATACTGGTCTTTTAAAGATTCCACGGCACAAACTATCATCATTTGGTGGAAGGGCTTTTTGTACTGCTGCCCCAACTCTCTGAAAGTCTATTCCCCAACACATCCGCGACCTCTCATTACACGATTTCAAAACTCACCTTAAAGCAACCTTGAGAACTCTGAAAGGCGCTATATAAAATAAACATATTATTATTTATTATTATTAAATACGCAGCACAACAGACTTGTGGATTTATTGGAGGAGGTTAAACAGCTGGCCTCCAAAACATTGAAAAGTATAAACGGATTTTGAAGCTTGAACGGAAGGTGGACGAACTGGAGCACTACTCCTGGAGGAATGACTTGAATGGGAAAGAAGGGTGATTTAAGCAATTTTGAGCGTGCCATGGTTGTTGGTGCCAGATGGGCCGGTCTGAGTATTTCACAATCTGCTCAGTTACTGGGATTTTCACACACAACCATTTCTAGGGTTTACAAAGAATGGTGTGAATAGGGAAAAACATCCAGTATGCGGCAGTCCTGTGGGCGAAAATGCCTTGTTGATGCTAGAGGTCAGAGGAGAATGGGCCGACTGATTCAAGCTGATAGAAGAGCACCTTTGACTGAAATAACCACTCGTTACAACCGAGGTATGCAGCAAAGCATTTGTGAAGAAGACACAACACACACAACCTTGAGGCGGATGGGCTACGACAGCAGAAGACCCCACCGGGTACCACTCATCGAGGCTACAATTTGCAAGAGCTCACCAAAATTGGACAGTTGAAGACTGGAAAAATGTTGCCTGGTCTGATGAGTCTCGATTTCTGTTGAGACATTCAGATGGTAGAGTCAGAATTTGGCGTAACAGAATGAGAACATGGATCCATCATGCCTTGTTACCACTGTGCAGGCTGGTGGTGGTGGTGTAATGGTGTGGGGGATGTTTTCTTGGCACACTTTAGGCCCCTTAGTGCCAATTGGGCATCATTTCAATGCCACAGCCTACCTGAGCATTGTTTCTGACCATGTCCATCCCTTTATGGCCACCATGTCCCCATCCTCTGATGGCTACTTCCAGCAGGAGAATGCACCATGTCACAAAGCTGGAATCATTTCAAATTGGTTTCTTGAACATGACAATGAGTTGACTGTACTAAAATGGCCCCCACAGTCACTCACCAGATCTCAACCCAATAGAGCATCTTTGGGATGTGGTGGAACGGGAGCTTCGTGCCCTGGATGTGCATCCCACTAATCTCCATCAACTGCAAGATGCTATCCTATCAATATGGGCCAACATTTCTAAAGAATGCTTTCAGCACCTTGTTAAATCAATGCCTCATAGAATTAAGGCAGTTCTGAAGGCCAAAGGGGGTCAAACACAGTATTAGTGTGGTGTTCCTAATAATCCTTTAGGTGAGAGAGACACAGACAGAGCCTATAATAAGTTTTTAGAAATATTCACAACTTTACATGATAAGCACTGCCCCATTTTAGTTCTCTAAAGTCTAAATGTCCCTGGATGACTAAAGGCCTAGAAAATGCATGTAAAAAGAAAAATAATCTACATAAATTATTCATTAAATCGAAAACAAAAGAAGCTGAGAAGTATAAGTTATACAAAAATAAGTTAACTGTTGTTAATTGTTGTAATTGTTAATTGTGACAATTAAAAGATTAATATATGGAGATTTACTTGAAAGAAGGGAGGATAGTAACAGTATCATGGATGCACCAATTACAATGGAAGACATGAGAAGGGCAATAAAAGGATCTGGATTAACATCTCCAGGTAAGGATGATATCTGTTATGTAATGATAGAACATCTAGGTGTTTTAACGTCTACAAAGTTGCTAGGGTTTTATAATAAAGTATGGGATTTAGGGAAATTGCCAGCTAGGTGAAAAGAAGCAGTAATTATTCCTATCAGGATTTGTAAATGTATAATTCGTAGCCTGATTTATATAACATTTAAAATCAATTGCTGTGTCCGAAATCTCCACTCAAACCACTACTCCCTACCCCCTATGTTGGGGGTAGAGAGCAGAGCACTATACGCCTTATTCACGGCAGCGCCATCTTTGATTTTTAATGAGAATGAAAGCGAGGCTGTGAGGGATAGACTTGCATCTCTTCAATGGGCTGTACTGTTATTTAATGTGTTTTCGGATTGTTCTGCTCATGAAACACTGGAAAAATATCTTTCCAAAAAAATGTCAGTTGACAAAAAACTCCTGACAATGTACAAGCTGTGGAAAATTGTAAGTAATCTAGCCGCTTTATTCAGCTTTTTACAGCGGATGCCATTGGAAACACGGTAAGTCTATCCCTCACAGCCTCACTTTCATACCTGTCATGGCGCTGCTCTGTATAAGGTCTATATAGTGAGCTCACTAGCATAATAGAAACACCACATTCGGACACTACTCGATCGTCTCTCGGCGCCTTTGATTACATCATCCGTCAGCTGGTGCCGAGCCGGCCCTTGGCTAAATAGATTTTTAAAAATAAATAAATTACATTTTATTGAGCTTATTTCTCCAAAATTTAAAAACTAAAAGTGATTTCTGGCAGTTTTTGTTATAATGCGCGACTCCACACATGATTATAACTTATTTTTACGATCGGTGCAATGCATGATGGTATGTAGGGCTTAGGTTGTTAGTGACCATCGGTTGTACACTACTTTTCAAAATGCATTCTGGGATACATTGAGTTGACTATATAGGGTATAATAATCTTCACTATACATTTGGACAGCACTACAAAATGGCGAGCTCACTATATAGTCCACTATATAGTGAGTAATGGGTGATTTTGGACACAGCAAATGAAAATCATTTTTTAAGGCTATTGACAGTATATTCTGATTTACAGGATAACAAAAGTAGACATCCACAAATCCCTCAGTAATTTTAAGAAAGAGCAGTATATGACGGTACGTGACAAACCAAAATGTATTGTTTGTTCAGAATTGGGTGTAGTAAAGGAGTAAATTACCACAATTTTGAGAGATGTGTAAGATCGCGATGAACTGTCAGCTTTTTAGAAATTATTATGGGAGCACACTTTGCACACATTCAGGCCAAATCATACACTCAGTAGCCTGCTTGTTTTATGCTATAATAGTGGTTATGTGTTAATGCTTTAATAACAAATAATTTATCAGGAGCATTTATGCTGATGTGTATGGTGGCGACACGTAGGCTAACTTGAAAGTATTTGAAGGTACAGAAAAAAAAGTCTTTTTACGGGCGGGAGCGGAACAGTACATAAATGTTACGGGAGAAAGTAACACAGAAAGTAGTTGAGAACGTCATTTATAATAATGACCCACGTATTAAAAAATAGTCGGGTTTATGTCGGCCTCTGGCTCATAATTACAGTTCATGTGTCGGCCGGGCCGGGCTCGGACACAACAGGCTTGGGTAGGGTCGGGCTTGACTTTTGGGCCACACTTACAGTTGAACACACTTAGTTATTTTCTGCTATTGGTATGAAAACTTTTTCTCTCAAACATGTTTTTTCTCTCAGATCATTTATTTTCTCACATGTAATAAAGACACAATCCTAGCTCCATAGACAATAACTTTATTATACAGCTTCCATAAAGTCAAAATAATCTGTTAATTTAATATTCTATTATCACTGTAAAGCTGCTTTGAAACAATCTTGTTAAAAGCACTATATAAATGAAGGTGACTTGACTTGTCATACATCTCAACTCTGAAAATATGGACATCTGTATAAATATGGGGAAAAAATCCCATTCCTGCAAATGTTGTTTTGTCTCTTGTTCTGGCATTCCATAAGAGCAGATGCCACATTCTGTGACTAAATCATTTATTGTGAAAGTATTTCATTAATTATTTAACAAATATTTACCGCAGTATCTCCAGCTGACAGTCTGGGCTCTTCAGTCCATCAGAAAGAAGCTTCACTCCTGAATCCTGCAGGTCATTGTTACTCAGGTCCAGCTCTCTTAGGAAGGAGTTTGAGGTTTGAAGAACTGAAGACAAACTCTTACAACACTGAGCAGTGAGATTGCAGCTATGTAGCCTGTGAAGAGAAGAAAACAGCAGTAATGCAATAGTAATGTTTATTAGGTAGGGTTTATAATAATTTGGAAAAACATTTGACTGAAGGGATGTAAGCAAAAGGGATGCACCGATATCACCGGTATCGGACAGATACTGCGCTCGTGTACTCATACTCCAAAAAATGATCCGATACCAAAAACTGATACCAGGAAGCATGCAACACTACAGAATAAAGGCCCTTACACACCGGGACGAATATCAGCGCGCGTTATTCGTCAGCGCTTTTCAACGCGTTTTTTGTGTTCACACCCAAGCGATCAAAATCAACTGTGGTTCCCTACATTAATACTAATGTATCTAAATACCTACTGATGTTTTCAAGTCAAGAAGTTTCATGAAAGCAAACATCTAAAGCGTGCGTCCCAAACAATGCATCTCAGTGTTTTGCTGCTGTCTCTGACAGTTTGCAAATATTTAATTGATTCTCTGTCACGTCTAGTACGGACAAATTCATACAACATTATGTAAAACGCTTGTCTTGGTGAGTATCCTAGTAAACTTAGATGGTTTTATCTCAACTGCACGTAGACAGTATATTCAGATGGGATCTGTGCACTCGGTCATAAAGAGGCAGCAGTCTAATAAACCTGCTGCTGTGTTTTAATGTTATTCAAACAATAAAGGACAAATAAATCATACACTGCTCTAGACTGAAACTCTTTTTAACTTTGTAAATATCATTCTAAATTCAATTTAATTTGTAGCCTTTCTTTATTCTATTTGCGCTATTATTAATTTAATTGAAATTTTCTTATTTTATTATTGACTGCTTGTCTTTAATAATGTTTTACATTTACATTAATTTGGCAAGTAGTTTTTGCTGTAGTATTAAAATCGTAATAGAGAATTGTTATATTTCACTGTTATCTATTTGAACCACTGACCCAATCCTCAGCACTGAAGCTTGAGCTGCTCTATATATATGATGTACTATTAAATGATAGATACAATGTGATAGAACAATAGAAAGAACAGTGAGCGTAACAGAAGCTCATTCAGTACAATTTAACAGGCTTAAGCATGAAAATAACTGAAAGAAATATATATTTGTTGAAAAAATAAGCAAACTAATATGATTTTTATTCTTTTGGTTTCTCTTCTACCTAGTACATTTAAAAATGACATATTCAGTATCTGTCACAATTATGTTTTATCTTGTCTGGATCTGTTCTTGTTAGTCATTGATTAGTTAACCTTCATCCACTGTATCTGGTGAGTTCCCTCTTTTACCCAGTGCTGAACTCACCGTTCAGTTCAGTCCTACGTCGGTTATTGTTTGTGTCTATTTTAACACACTGTTGGGTCCTGTTCCCCTGCTTGTGTACATTAAAGCTTTGTTTTCGTTTGGAATCAGGCTTCGTCTGTCTGCTTCATCAACCAGCATGACAGTATCTAGTGGTGGACAGATCGAGGCTTTGTGAAACACTAAAACAGTTATAGCAAATGTACCATATTGTGTCAAGGCTTCGAAACAATCCGACACCTGTCTCCACGGGGACCCACAGTGGTCAGAACAGTGTAAATGCAACAAAAACCCGGGCCAAACATGCATAAAAAACCCTTTTACAAATCTATTGCAAATGTTTTATTGAAAGTACAATCTTTTAAACGTAATTATATAATCATTTAATAAGATTATCAAGTGTATGTTCTTTTATCAATTGTTGGGGTTTGTTTTGTTAGTTCTATGAATGGCTGAGCTAAACAGGCCAATAAGACTATTAACTACCATTATTCATTTTAATTATACTAATGTCTAATTAAATAGTGTACAAATGTACCCAGAGACACTTTTTCAAAAGGTTCTCAGTGACTCCTCATGATCATGGGTTGACAGAGATCATTGCCCCCAGCGGTGAACCATTGACATTACGAAGTGTTTCGAAACAGTTATGACGTAATAACTCGTTTACTCGTTAACCATTGATTCGGAACAAACGATTTGTAAAGGCTTCGAAGCTTTGAAGCAGTGTTTTGAAATTGCCATCACTAACAGTATCTGTATTGGTACTCTGTATCTGCAAGTACCAAAAATGAAAGTATCTATGTATCTGACTTTTTCTGGAAAAAGTGGTATCGTGGATTTCTAGTAAGCAAATTTAAAAAATATTATCTTCTTTATAAAATAACGTCTCAGGTTACGTCTGTAACCATAGTTCCCTGAGAAGGGAACGAGACGATGCGTCACTGTTACGCTTTTGGGAACGCCTCCAGCGTGACTGCGTCTGAAGCATCTATGTCAACTAGTCCAATAGGAAACATGACCGTCATGGGCGGATGACGTCATGACCAGGAAATGATAAAAGAGCACCCGGTGCAAAACGGCATTAGCTTCAGAAATTGCCGAAGCAAGCCGATACAGGGATGCAGGAAGTATGGCAGGGTGACGCATCGTCTCGTTCCCTTCTCAGGGAACTATGGTTAAAGACGTAACCTGAGACGTTCCCTATCGAGGGAACTCGCGATGCGTCACTGTTACGCTTTTGGGAACGAGAATACCCAAATCGCCAGACTTTCAAATGCCTGAGTGTCAGCCTGTTGTCACACCACCCTAAGCATTATTAAGCACATGTGAACCTGGGGCAGCCTCCAGGTCCAGGCTATAAAACCTGACAAATGTGAGAGGAGAGGACCAACCCGCCGCATCACAAACATCTTGTAGAGAGACTCCAGATAAGAGAGCTTTAGAAGCCGCCATACTCCTAGTAGAATGGGCCCTGACCGCCAAAGGGCAAGGCAGGCCAGAAGACTCATAAGCCAGAGAAATAGCCTCAACTATCCACTTGCTAACTGTCTGCTTTGACGCAGGAAGACCCCTATTGGGAGATCCAAAGCAGACAAATAACTGATCAGATCTCCTAAAAGCAGAAGTCCGATGCACATAAGTGTCCAGTGCTCGCACTGGGCATAAAAGGTTCAATCTTTCCTGGTCCGGAGAAAAAAACGGTGGAGGACAAAAAGCCTGTAGCACAATAGGCCTCGGAATCATGGTGGGCACCTTAGGCACATAGCCTTGTTTAGGGTATAAGAATGCCTTGACCATCCCTGGTGCAAATTCAAGGCATGTAGGGGAAACCAAAAGGGCCTGAAGGTCACCGACTCTCTTAAGGGATGAAATAGCTAACAGAAACACTGTTTTAAAAGTGAGATTTCTCTGAAACCAAATCCAAGGGCTCAAAGAGAACCCCAGATAAGCCTTTAAGAACAGTAGCCAGATCCCAAGCCGGCACCCTAGTACGAGTTGCAGGCCTCAGCCTCAGTGTGCCACGGAGGAAACGTGTAATCAAGGGGTCTCGACCGAGGGAAGTACCCCCCACTAGGGCGTGGAGAGCCACAATGGCTGCCACGTAAACCTTGAGCGTGGAAGGACATAGACCTGACGAGAAACGCTCTTGTAGAAACTCGAGAACTGTGTTGACTGAACAATTAATCGGGTCCCACTGGCGTTGGCGACACCAGGAAGTAAACACTTTCCATTTAAGTGCGTAAAGTTTCCTCGTAGCCGGAGCTCTGGAGCTTAAAATGGTCTCAGCTACTTCCGCTGACAGACCACTACTCATGAGTTGGGCCCCCTCAGAGGCCACACCCATAGTTTCCAAATCTCTGGCTGGCGGTGAAATATCGTGCCCCCTGCCTGAGACAGAAGGTCTCTCCTGATGGGCAACTCCAGGGGAGGCCTGTCGAGAAGATGAATGAGGTCCGCAAACCAAATACGACTTGGCCAGCGTGGTGCTACTAGCAATAGACTTATCCCATCCTGGCGGATTCTCTCCAGAACTCCTGGGAGCAGAGCTACAGGGGGAAAGGCATACAGACGCAGCCTCGGCCATGCCTGAACCATAGTATCCAGCCCCAGGGGGGCTGGTTGAGTGAGGGAGAACCAAAGAGGACAGTGCGTCGTGTGCTCAGACACAAACAGATCCACTTCCACCTGGCCATACACCTTCCTAATCTGCTCCACCACCTCGGGGTGGAGCCTCCATTCCCCCGGCCTCAGCCTCTGCCTCGACAGTGTGTCTGCTCCTACATTCTGGGCCCCTGGAATTTATACTGCCCTCAGTGAGAGCAATTTCCCTAGGGACCACAGGAGGATCTGGGGCCTCATGTACAAAGACTTGCGTTGAATTCATACTAAAACATAGCGTACGATCAAAGCTGTAAATGTGCGTACGCACAAAAAAAATCAGATGTATGAATGTCTGCGTACGAAGGATCCCACGCATATTCTCTTTGTACATCCCAATTAACGTAAAATTGAGCGCACATGCACGAGCACAACGCCCCACCCAGTCTCCTCCCTCAATTAAATTAATTTAAATATGGTAATAGTCCAATTTGGCAAAAGAAACCTGCAAGGAAATGGCTAAAGAAACCTGCAAGAAATGAAATTCCACTGAAAATGTTTTCTATGTGAATATATGTGAAAGTGTAATTTATTCCTGTGATCAAAGCTGAATTTTCAGCATCATTACTCGTCTTCAGTGTCACGTGATCCTTCGGAAATCACTCTAATATGATGATTTGATGATCAAGAAACATTTATGATTATTATCAGTGTTGAAAACAGCTGTGCTTCTGCTTCATATTTTCATGGAAACCGTGATATAGTATTTTCAGGATTCTTTAATGAATAAAAACTTAAATCAAACACATATAGAAATCTTATAATCGTTTTTAACATTATAAATGCATGTACACTTTTAAACAAATTCAATATGTCCTGGCTGAATAAAAATATATATATATATTTTTTTTACCTTTACTGACCGAAATAATGAAGTTTATTTTTTATTTCCTATAGTAAAGCCAACGCTGCCATTGCTAGACGGGTTTGCACATGCTTTATGTTCTTACTTTATTGCACAATAGAATATTTTAATAAGACTCGTGTGACATAATTTGTAATTGATACATTATTTGACATATCATTAAGCAATATCTGACAGCTGGTGGTGCGATAGAACAATTCGTAGAGTAATGTTTGCCACTACACCTTATTGCCTCTAGGAGTCGCCAACGGACAAATCAAGGCAAATGTACGTACGCCAGACATGAAGTTTACTTGGAGGAACGCACATTCTTCCGTTAATTTCACTGTTAGTACATCTGGCCGTGAACGTGAAAGCTGGCGTACGCCGTGTTTTTGTACGTACGCAGTGTTGATACATGAGGCCCCTGGTGCGCCAGTTTGCACAGTGGACGCGAACGCAGACCCCCCTGTCGATTTAAATAAGCGACCACTGATGTGTTGTCTGTCCGGACAAGCACATGATGGCCCCTCAGATCTGGGAGGAAATATCTCAAAGCCTTGAAGACAGCCATCATCTCCAGGCAATTTATGTGCCAGGAGAGATGATGACTCCTCCACAGACCCTGAGCTGAACGGCCTTCCATTACCGCTCCCCAGCCGGTGAGGGAAGCATCTGTCGAGATAGCTACTCGATGGCAAAGAGCTCCCAAGACCGGACCCTGGGACAGGAACCAGTGTTTCCTCCATATAATCAAGGCGTGGAGACACCGCCGTGTGATCTTGATCATACGAAGTGGGTTCCCCCTTGGGGAGAACCCTCTGGTCCTGAGCCCCCACTGCAGAGGTCTCATGTACAACAGGCCAAAAGGTATCACGTTGGACGCTGCTGCCAAGAGATCTAACAGTCTCTCGAACTGTCCTAGCTTTAGCTCCTTTGTGGCGGAAAGGATAGCAGCTACACGAGCGGGCGACAGCGTGGCTCGCATCGTGACTGAATCCCATACCACACCAAGAAAAGTGGTTCTCTGTACTGGAGAAAGCACACTCTTCTTGGCGTTGAGCCTCAACCCCAATTTCTGCATATGTGCGAGAACGACACCTCAGTGTCGAACCGCTAACTGTTCTGACTCTGCTAGAATCAGCCAGTCGTCTATGTAGTTCAGAATGCGTATGCCCTGCAGCCTGAGCGGGGCCAGAGCTGCATCTACGCACTTCGTGAACGTGCGGGGTGATAAAGCTAGACCGAATGGAAGTACCCGATATTGGTATTCTTTGCCCCCAAAAGAAAACCTCAGGAACCTCCTGTGCTGAGGGAGGATGGAGATATGGAAGTACGCGTCTTTCAAATCTATCGTGACGAACCAGTCCTCGGATCTGATTTGAGTCACAATCTGCTTGAGTGTCAGCATCTTGAACTTGAGTTTCTGAACTGAGCGATTCAATAGACGAAGATCTAAAATGGGACGCAACCCTCCATCCTTTTTTGGAACAATGAAATAGCGGCTGTAAAAACCCGATTCCCTGTCGGGTGGATACACCTGCTCTATAGCTTCTTTCGCTAATAAAGCCTTCACTTCTTGCTCCATCACCAGAGCCTGCTCGGGTGTACCAACGTGGGCAGCACCCCGTTGAAACGTGGAGGACGAGAACCGAACTGGATTCTGTATCCTCTCTCTATCATCTGCAGGACCCAACGAGAAATATTTGGCAGATTCCTCCATTCTGTCAGAAATTCTACTAGGGGAACCAGCCTCTCGAGGCTGGCCTCTGATGTATTTAAAACACCCAGCCCGGGGGCCTGGAACATAACGGTAGAAACCAACCGGACTGACTGTTTTTGAACCCCCCTCAGAAGGTTCCCGTCCGACGCAATGTCGAGTTCTCTGGCGACCACTGCGCCCCGAAGCACAAAGGGTGGGCAGAATTGTCCCCTGAGGACCCCGAAATGAACCAGGCACCGTATACTGAGGTGTACATCGGTTCACTTCGGTTGGGGCCGTCCTCACTGGTCTGACACCCGTGGCGTCAGGACCTTTTCTTTTGCGCCGAAGCCTTCTTAGCCTGAAGAACGGTCCTCAGATCCGGCTTCGACTTCGAAGGCTTTGGCTGAGAGTGTTTCGTCTGCCTCCAGTGTTTTTGCGGAGGAGCACGAGACGCAACACCTTCTTTTTGTTGCGCACGACATGATGAGCTTGACGGCTGGGGCTGCTCACGCCCAGCAGCCCCAGGGGGTTGGACACGGCGAGGGAGAAATTTTTTAAATGCCTCGGACTGTTTTTTAGCTTCCTGAAATCTCTCGACGACCTCATCAACAGCGTCGCCGAAGAGACCATCAGGATTAACCGGGGCATTTAAATGGAAGGAACGATCTCGGTCCTTTAAATCAGTCAAATTCAACCACAGATGTCTCTCAGTGGCCACCAGGGCTGCCATAGACCGCCCAATTTTTAATGGTTTAGTGGGTAAAGCTGAGGCCTTCAGAGACGATACCGAACCGGGTGACAGATAGCTCGCGAGTGTCTGTTCAGCCCGGGGCCTCGCCTCATAGTCGTACTCTTTCAGCCCCCTTATACCCGAATAAATATGAACTTGAGGGCTGAAAATACGTGCAGAGTACGGCTTATTCCATGTTCTTGATATCTCATTATGTAAATCGGGAAAGAATGGAAGGCCTCGTTGTGGAAGTGAAACACTAGATGAAAGAAAACGCTCGTCAAGTTTGCTTTTAGGACGCGCGTCCTCTCTTACAGCTGGCCAATCAATATGTAATTTTTCAACCGCTCTAGTAATCACTTCCACCAACTCATCATATGCGGGAGAAACAGATGGCGAGTCTTTTTCTTCCGTGTGTGTGCTTAAACTGTCGATGCTCAGTACATCTACCTCCTCGGAGCTAGAGCACTGAAGCATCGGGCTCTCTCCCCGGGCAGAAGGAACCGCAGCGCGGGCTTCTGACACCGGAGCGAGAGCACTGGATCGTTCAGAAAAGGAAGGCGATAAGGCCACAGGACCCGTCTCCAACCCCTCTGAAAGATCCTTTTGCGATCCCCAGGAATGCATTCTCCGCGCTGCCTCGGCAGACGCGGGTCCTGCACCCTGAGGATCGCGAGCCTGGCCGCTCTCATCAAACAGCGCCAGGCGGGAGCAAAGCATAGAGATTCTCGCAGTGTTGGCAGTCAGCCTCCTCGAAGGCTGACACCGCATGCTCCACTCCCAAACAAATGACACAAAGCTCGTGAGTATCCCCACCCGTTAAATAGTGCGGGCAGGGAGAAGCACAAAGCCTGAACATTTGTTTCGCCATAATTCCGTTTCCAATAATAATCACAGACAACAGTAAATAAGACAGACAGAGACACAGATCGCTTGCTGAGGCAACAGAAGTTAATGCCGGTTTGCACCGGGTGCTCTTTTATAATTTCCTGGTCATGACGTCATCCGCCCATGACGGTCATGTTTCCTATTGGACTAGTTGACATAGATGCTTCAGACGCAGTCACGCTGGAGGCGTTCCCAAAAGCGTAACAGTGACGCATCGCGAGTTCCCTCGATAGGGAACCGGTATTTTCAGTTTTTTTTAAATACAATTTTATTTTTAATTTATTTATTTGCCTGATGAGTGTGTTCAAAGTATTCCAAGTATGTCCATGAGGCAAGTTGGGTCAGGCATTTAATATCATCACGCAAATTGATACATTTAGTTTTTTAAATTTTTCAGAAAAGTTTCACCCAGCAAATCACCTGTGTAAGATTAAGGCCCAATTAAAATCACTAACAGTCAGTGTGTATCAGTGATTGTAAAGTAGACTCTTACAGTGCTCTTCTGGTGTTTTTGATTACTGGCAGTAGTCTCATCACTGCTTCATCAGATTTTCTGTATTTCTGCAGTTCAAACATCTCTTGAGCCTCTTCTGACATCAGGAGCACAAACACCAGACCAGACCACTGAGCAGAGGAGAGATTCTGTGCTGAAAGATTTCCTGAGCTCAGGTATTTCTGGATTTCCCCCTCAAGGTCATCTTTCAGTTCACTCAGACAGTAGAAGAGATTGATGGTCCTCTCTACTGATTTCTCCTTTTCTATTTTCTTTTTGATATAGTCAACAGTGTCTTTAACGTTCTCTGATTTGAGTTCCAGTCCTGGCAGTAGTTCCTTCAGGTCACTCTGATTGGACTCCAGTGAGAGACCCAGGAGAAACCGAAGGAAAAGGTCCAGGTGTCCGTTCTTGCTTTCTAAAGCCTTGTTGATTGCAGCCTTATGAAGCTGAAACAGTGACTTTTTGGAGAGTTTCTCTGTCATTTTTTGCCAGAATGGAAAAAATGGGTTTGCTTTCTTGTCTTTGTTGTTAAAAAACACATAAAGAGCTGCAAGGAATTCTTGTACGCTGAGATGTACGAAGCTGTAAACACTTCTGGCTGAAACCTTTTCCTTCTGAAAGATCTGAGTGCATAACCCAGAGAACACTGACCCTTCACTGACATCGAGTCCACACTTCTCAAGATCTTCTTTGTAGAAAATCAGTTGACCTTTCTCCAGCTGTTGAAAGGCCAGTTTGCCAAGCTTCAGAATAATCTCATCAAAAGACCTGACTTTGGCTTTAGGTTTTGGCACATCACAGTATTTTTCTTCCATCTTTTGCATCTGAGAAATTAAGAAGCTTATGTACATCCCTGTGAGAGTTGTGGGAGTTTTGTCATTGGTCTTTTGAGTCTGAAGAACAGTGAGAGAGATCCAGCAGAAGACGGGGATATGGCACATGATGTACAGACTCCTGAATTTCTTGATGTGACTGATGATATTTCGAGCAACCTCAGAAATGCTGTTTTTGATGAAGTATTGCTCTTTCTGCTCATCGTTAAATCCTCGCACCTCTGTCAGCTGATCAATGTATCTTCGGGGTATCAGACTGGCTGCTGCTGGTCTGGAAGTGATCCAGATGAGAGCAGAGGGAACCAGATGTCTCTTTATAAGACTTGTAACTATCTTACTCACTGTTGTTTTTTTGTGAACATCTGTAAATCTGCCACCATCTGTAAAGCTCAAAGGGAAGCGCCATTCATCCAGTCCATCAAAAATGAACAAGACCTTCCTGTCACCTTTAGGAAGAGAGGGCAGTTCTTTAGGATCACTAAAGAAGTGTTCGTGCAGCATTTCCATGAGGCTGCAGTTCTCTGTAATCAGGTTTAGCTCACGGAATGGAAGAGGAAAAATTAAGGTTATATCCTGATTTTCTTTTCCATCAACCCAGTCGAGGATGAATTTATAGACAGAGACAGTTTTTCCCACCCCTGCGATCCCCATCGTCAGTACCTTTGAGTTTTGTTTAAACATGTCATTACATTTGACTTGAGTCTCCTTGGCAGTCGGTCGGTTGTGAGAGTCGATCTGTATCACCTCGTGCTCGTTCACTCTTCCTCCAGTCTCATTCTCCACCACATATAAATCAGTGTAGATATCGTTCAGGTTTTTCTGATGACCCGTCTGTGAATTACCAACCAATATCCGCCTGTAGTCCAGTTTTAATTTGTCTTTCAGTCTGCAGCTGGTCTCTGTGTAATCATGAAGAGTAGCTTGTCTGTTATCTTCAGCTGAGCCTTTAAAAAAAAGAGAAGAAAAGACAGCAAAGACTAAATGATCATGTTTTTCTTAAATTCTTAATAAAACCTATGTGTAATTTGTAACCTGGTCTGCAGTTCCCATAACACAAATAACTACAGAATGTAGTGAATTTCTGCTATATTCAAATGAATCACACTTATACTGCAATTGTGTTTACATGCTCATCTTACACTGATTTAGGGGTGACCCCGAATAGTCAAAGATTCGATGCTTCGATAGGAGGAGCCAGATTCGACTACCAATCTCACGGTCGAATCTTTGCAGAGGTGTAATGAAACGAGGATCATGCCACTTTGGGTATATGAGTGTGCTCAATGTCTGATTTCACATAGAACTACCAGTTTTCTGTCATATACAGCCTATTGTGATAATGCTGTAAATAAAAATGTAAATGCAAAGAAAGAAGCTTTTAGCGTGCGTGAATTAATCCAACCACCCCTGTGACCGATTTAAGTTTCACTTTCGATCCGTGACCGACAAAGGAGAGTCTTGTCGGCAGAGATTTAAATCTTTAAAAATGTCTGGGATAAGAAAATATAAAGTGTGGATGTACACCATCAGAAAGAATATTCTCCAAGGCTGGATTTAGCATCAGGAAACCATGATTGCACTTCTGCCGGCCAACGTTAAGAAGTTGGTTTTCCTCAGGACATTCTAAAATGCTTAACGTGAAAAAAGCTTTTAAAATGCTTAAAGGGCACTCTTATGCATGTATTAAGAAACCAAACTATGTGCAGATAAGCAGATGAACCCAGAATATGAACGCAATGCGTTTCTCCTATAGAAAGTCACGTAGCGTTTTCTTTATAATAATGGTTTTCTAAGCGAGAAAAATGCTTAACGTGTAATTAAACGTGTTGCGTTCATATTCTGGGCTCATCTGCTTTTCTGTAGACTATATAGTATGCTTTATTAATAAGGTGTGTACAGAATTTGATCTTTAAATATAACTGTCTAATGCTACGTTCACACCAGACGCGAATAGAGCGTCAAATTCGTGCCTACCGCATCTAGTTATACGCTTGAACAGTTTGAATACATTCGATCCATCCGTTGGCGTCCATCTTTTTACACGGTGGCTGATGTTGATCGAGCATTCATCGAAAGAGTCACCGCTCTGTATTTGCTCTGGAGAGCAGAACAGCGGCGTAGGAATCATCTTCATTTATTTGTACTAGGTTACTAGGTTATCCTACTACGTACTAGGTTAGCCTCCAGTGGACCCTTCAGAGGCTAACCTAGTTTGGTAAGTTTCACCACTCGCTCCAGGAGCTGCGCCTGGATGACGGCCGTTGTCAGCGGTATTCCACCTGTGCCGTGCCCAGTTTGATGACCTGCTGTCTCGCGTTGGAGTGAGGATCACCCTCGCCCTCACTCACCTAATCCGTCATTTTTGTTTTGATGATAAATTGAGCCAGCCTCTAAAAGTGATTAATCAGTCCTGTGATTTTTTTCTCATAAAACACTGTCCATACACAAATTATGTTCTTATGCATTATGTGCAAATGATTTTATTTTTTTGCTTTTTGTGCATTCAAGCGCTTGTGGCGCGAATTCGCGCCTGCCGCTCGAGTTGAAAAATTTGAATTTTGCGTCAATTCGCACTGCCTTAACCAATCAGGAGCCTGCTTGCTGCAATCACATGGTAAAGTGATGTGATAAATGGGGACAGGCCCGCTTTTCAGTTTATAATATTATTTTATATGTTTGGCATCAATAAATTATTTTATACGTTTGGCCTCAATAGATTATTTTGTATGTTTGGCCTTAATAACTTATTTTGTAATTTGACAATGCCTGGTGAGGTTCTAATGCACAACAAAGCAAATATTTTATCACATAATTGATTTCAATATATGAGACATATTCATTTTGTATTGAATGCAATTTTTTCTGTTTCTTATTACTTGAAACATTATTATTCTAATGTAAAGACAACTAACATGCTCTCTAGAGCAAAAACAGAGCGGATTTCACTCTTGACGCGCGAATGTATTCAAACCGTTCAAGCGTATAACTAGACGCGGTAGGTGCGAATCTGACGCTCTATTCGCGGCTGGTGTGAACACACATTAAGCCATTAAACATTTTTCACGTTAAGCGTTTTAGAATGTATTTTATCCGCGCGCTCAATTTGAAAAGACTCAAACGGACACAGGCCGAGTGAAAGACTGGGTTTGTTTCTCGATCAGGTATGGGTACAAGTGATTTCAAAACATTTCAGACGGATTAATCTAACTTTCAAGCGAGGAACCATTAGCACATTGGTTACTGCCTTGAATTATATGCATGGCACACTTTTAGATATGAATTGTTAAACTATACTTTGTCACGAAATGAAGTTTTAAAAAGTGAAAGGGTCAGAGAGATACTTATTTAGTAACACACTACTAAGGCTATCTCTTCAACAATTTCGAACAGCTCTCATATTAACAACTATCCAAACTGTTATAGACCTAAAATAGCTTTTGTAGCCCTATGTCACTCTTAAATGACAAATTGTGTTGATAAATGATAAAATGATTTTAGTTGATCATTATGAAAATTATTTTCATTACATGAATACAGTGACCAAAATGATCACATACACAGAATCTTGTTCAAAAAGCCTAATACACAATGAAATCAATTCACGAAGTTAATAACATTAAAGATTGGTTTTAAAGGAGTGTCTTTCATCTTACCTACTAAACTTTAAAAAAAGGTTAACACAAAAAAGGTTTTATAAAAAGATAAACCTCATATTTCTGTATTTAAATCATCTCTATAAAAAGAATGAGTCAATAAAGATACATTCCTGACATTTATAATGCACAGTAGCTTATCTTTTATTATTAATAGTAAAATTCGGACCGATTTTCCCATAGCTGACGTTGCTATTCAACCATGCACTGAGCTCTCCACAACGACAAAGAAGTTTTAGTAGCTAATGTATTTCCCACCACAGAAAAACGCTTGCTGTAGCTCTGCTAAAAGATTTCTTTACGGAGAAGAGAAAAACACCCAAGTATTTGGGTGCACGTGCACTCCCATACTGAAGTTTATGAACGCGCTTCCCGTGAGTCCATAGGCTACGTTCACACTGCAGGGCTTAATGCTCAATTCCGATTTTTTGAAAAAATTCGATTTTTTTGCAAGGCCGTTCACATTTCCAATTAAACTGTCCTTTTGTGATCTCCTGTGTGAACGTGAACGTGAACGTGAAATGACCCAGAAGTGACCCGCATGTGCAGAAGAGTACTCGACGGTCAACGACTTAACTTGTTGTTTGCGGAAGTAGCTAAATGGATGTCTTACAGTGGAGCTCGTTTAGCAATATTAAAGTTATTTTCACAACAGAGCTAGCACATATACAATCTTCTCGTTTTAAGAAGAAAATTAAACAGAGAAACGTGTGGGTGTGGAGTCGCAGCCAGGAGTGGATACTGATGTGAGTGGCTTCAATGATACAGAATCCATCAGTATCTGTGTCGTTCAGACTGTCATGAAAAGATCAGATACAGGTCGCATAGGGGCAAAAAAATCGAAAAAAGGTCGTTTCAGCCTGCAGTGTGAACGTAGCCATAATAAGCATGCTTCCCGTGCGCCTATTTGAAATAACAACCTTGAGCGCGCAAAAGACACGATACGTGAACTAATCAGGAGACCCCCTTGACATCGCTTCTGTGCATGGCACCTTCTCAGCAAGCAGGGGCGCCATTGCCAATAATTGAATCGAAATGATAAAAAATAGAAAACCTTCGCGGCACAGAGGATTTTTTTAACTGCTCGTGCCGCCCCCCATGTGACATGAAGAAATGTCGCCCGTGCCTAGAACCGCTACTGGCGTTTACTGTTGTTTCTGCAGTTAAAAATAATTTTATTTATTGATCACTCAGGGTTATCTAATTTAACTATTTGTGGCTTGTGTTTTGAATATATGTTCCCCTGTACTTCAGGCATTTTGCACACATTTGTTCTCTATCTTGTCACTTGATTCTGACTTATTTCATTCTGTATTTATTTATTAGAATGGTATATTCTGTTCTAATTTAATTCTGTAAATTAATTGTTTATTTTTTCGGTGCATCAATGTTGCGCTCTGTACTTACAGCCTGCTCGTACAGGCAATTTAGCCGATTTAATTGATTGTATGTGAAACGCAAATCATGTCTGCACTGTGGCCTTTCTGCAGTTATTTATGTTATTTCTTAGTTTTATTGATCCGAAATGTTTTTATACATTTTTCTTCTATATCTTTGTGTGATGTTCTGTACATTGTCGCTTTAAAATGTTAAAGGTCCGCCCCTACCCCCACACACATGATTCGACTATTAGTCGACTATAGGCAGCTATTGACTACTTGGAGCCAGTTCTCATCCCAAAGCGCCATATACGACGCTTTTGCAAAAGCGTTAATATCCAACGCACATGGCACCCTTTAACGTCAAATGATATGCAGATATATTTGGGCAGAAGGCGCCCCCTAGTGGTCTAACCCTAACCCTACACCATACCTAAACTTAACCATAACCGAAGCGTCTCATTAGACGTTAAAGGGTGCCATGTGCGTTGGATATTTACGCTTTTGCAAAAGCGTCGTATATGGCGCTTTGGGATGAGAATGCGTTGCTACTTGACGATTCTGATTCGACTATGAAAATCCTTAGTCAGGGACACCCCTACACTGATTATGCATATGGTGATGGAAACACCTTGACCTATGCTTACTTGAATGAAAGTGGTTTTAATTTTAACATTTCTAAATAACTTTCTTTTTTCTTCCAGAGTATTTATTGGATTGTCACTATTGGACTAATTAAAAGCTTAAACATTGATACCTAGACATTAGACTTTATTAGGGTTAGGTAAGGGTTATTGAAATGAGCCTTTGCATGTACAAGTTGCTTGCAGAAGTTTTGCAGAAGGTTTTTAGTAGGGTTGCACGATATATCGAAAAATTATCGTTATTGCGATAATAGTATATGCGATATCCGTATCGCAGAGAGGTGCGATAAATTACATTTATTTTATGTGCTAAGCATTTGTGTGTTGCATGCATGCATAGGTTGTTTATCCAAAATCGACCAATCAAATGGGGCCTTACTATCTTTATACCTGCTTCCCCAGTAGATGCTATTATGCTATTGGCTAGACCGGGCCCAAAGGGGAACCTTGTGGCTCAGAGCAGAAAGTGAAAAAATAAAAACTAATAGCGGGAGTAGAGACAAGTGAGGAAAATGACAACAGCGAAGAACCTGTCCCTAAAAAGAACTATACGTCTGAAATATAGCAATATTTTGGCTTCAATAGAGAAGAAGTGTCACAAATGCAGGAACTGTGTAAGGGGCCGTTCACATATCGCGTCTAAAAATGCCTAGAAAGCGCAGCCGCATCGATATCTCCTTCTTTCCACAAGCGCTTGCGTCTGTCATTGCTATGCAACCATGAACTGCGCTGAGGGCTTTCCATGATGACGAACAAGTATCAGCAAAAGATTAATTGATTTCTACCCCTTGCATTAGCTTTACTTCTAGATATATTTATGGAGATGGTCGTGGAAAAATGTGCTTCGATTTTGAGGGTGTTTGCCGCACGCCTGCACTTAAAATAACAAATTTGCAAGCACAAAAAAACCGCTATGTGAACGTATGTGACAGTGTCACCAAGTCGTGTGGAAAAATTGTGGCCACTTCGAGAGGAAATGAATCTCCACAGTCATCTGAAACGCAACCTCAGGGAGCTAAATGAAGACACTTTTTCAAAAAGTGTAAACCCACATCTACCAAAACTGCTAACGAAATGCCAAGTAACAACAACAGAGATATTCTACTGAAGATCACAAGAATATCTTTTAAGGCTACCTGTTTATTTCAATATCATCATTACATATATATATATATATATATTTTTTTTTTTAAGGCTTAGTAAAAATAGCATTTCTTTGGTAAATGTTATATCGCAAGAAATATCGTTATTGCAATACTCAACAACAATATTGCATATTTTCCCAGTATCGTGCAGCTCTAGTTTTTAGAACATTGTAAACCATTTAACCATTTGTAAAATCAGACATTGTTCTATTAAATATACCTGTATACAATCTACTGCTATTCTTCTTGGCCCTATAATTGTTGCTTGCTGCTATATTTCCTTGTTTCCATGTACAGGCGGTGATTGTTATTTACACCAAATCTCTTTTGAAAGAGCTCCAACAGCGGAAGATATTGCCTGTCACTTACATTGAAGTCACAATAAATTAAACATTACCTTGCTTGCATTTGTTCTCCAGCTGCTCAGCGAGATCATTCTGGGTTATCTTCCTCAGGATCTCCACTGTGATCTTCACTGCTTCTTCTGGCCCGAAACACTCCACCATCTTATCCACAGTTTTCAACCTATCTGCATTCTCCATTTCAGACTTTGATATACACTCATGATCATTTTCTAAGGTCCACTGAAACTCCTTTAGATGATCTTCTGTCAGGTCCTTCAGCGAGTTCAGAAGCTGCTCTTTAACAGACGCCATCGCCACTCACAGATTCACAGCTGCAGGACAAAAAGAAAAATATCTGAAGTAGTTTCACTCCTAACATTTGGATCTAAGCACTCAAATGTTATTTGGATTATGAAATGAAGCTGTGATTGAATCTGGACTCTCATTGAACTCATGCAAACTTTTTTGTTGAAGAAGTCCTATAATGCTCTTTTTTACAAGTGACATAATAACACAAGATAATATGAGTCTCGGGTGTCCCATGGAACGGTTCTGTGAAGTTTCAGCTCAAAATACCCCAGGTCAATTATTATGCTCTTCTGTAAATGACCATTTTTGAGTGGAAGCAAAATTATGATGTTTTTGTGTGTGTCTCCTTAAATACAAATGAGCTGCTGCTCCCCACCCCCTTTTCCAGAAGTGGGCAGAGCAATAAACAAATCATCTGTTTGGTCTTGATCATCATCTCTGTCGTGGTCATAATGAAATGTTTGTTCTTTCCATTTGATTAAAAAAGCCCTGGCAATTTAAAGGGTATTTAAACCCCTGGTCAGAGCCTGACTCCACCCACTGGCAATATTTGAAAAATGCTGGAAAAGTGGGCAGAGCCCAGCGGAAGGGGACGTGCACCTGAGACGCATCTCTTTGTATGGAACTTGCCTACGTCACCAACAACCGCTGTGTCACATATTACCGCAAACATCCAATAGGAAAATTCAACTGCAGTAGCCACTGTTCAACCTGAAGAGGGCAGCACTAAGACGTTTTTACACCATATATTGTAGAAATAGAACACTTTATAAACAAATGCCAAAAAAGTTACTCGAATCAATGACTGGTATTAATAAAGATCCATTCTTACAGATCATTAACTACAAAAGTTGGTTAAGTGTTTAGTTACTCTTTAAGCTTCTGATATATGGTTTTCTGAGCGCAAATTCACAAAACCACAATTGGTTATGTCTCTGAACATAATCAGCTGGGAATTAAATCACATATCAGTAGATTAGATCTGTGAAACAGCATTTCTTGGACTCTGCAACAACACACTACTAATGCAACTCAAGGCCCTGTATACCTTGGGCGGGAATTATTTAAATGAGGATGTGATGAGGTTTAAGGGAGTTCAGAAACAGTCCACACTGATATAGAGAATAACTCCAGCTGGTTCACAGCATTTCTGAGTGTTCTCCCTGTTTCTACACTCAAAAAAAATATTTTTTTTATTTTTGATGTCGGTTGATAATGTGTTATTACGACAGAATGCACGATTGTAAGCCTAAATGAGATGGCCGCGCCATAAACTGTATTAAACAGCATAAAACGAACAGGTAACTGTTAACTTAACCGATCTATCCATTTGCATCAGTGTTGTTAGAAAATATATTAGCCAACAATTGTATTATATTGGTTGAACGTTATGTATTTATGGCCTGATTGCTCTATTTTAAGCCTAGATGGCCGCGCCATCAACTGAATTAAACGGCAAGCAAACAGGTAACTTTTCTTGAATGAGCTCTGCCCCGCAGGTTGCTCTGTGATTGGGACACCTCGAACGGCTCGCCGAGGTGACGGCCTTGCTGTTGTGTATCGAGACAGTTTTTTATGCAGAGGAATCCACTGTGAAACATTTTCCTCGTTTGAGTCACAGATGATTAAGGTCGGTTCTGTTAACATATTTTATTGTGTGTTAATTCACCGTCCTCCTGGCCCTGCAGGTAAGTAAGTAAGTACATTTATTTGTCCTCGTGAGGAAATTTGTTTGCATAGCAATCAAGTAGGCATTTCAACATACATACGACATACATCATATACACACACAAAAATAAATAAATAAAAGAAAAAATACAAAGACACATACTACTACACTTAGCCCATAATTCCACATACCCTCCACTTATTAACTACCTATTTGATTTAAGCAATACCAGACCAGCTGAGTATCCTATACCTATTTAACTTAGCTATTTAAAAGCTTAATTGCTTGAGGCACAAATGAAGACTTTGATCTATTTTTAGTGAATAGAGGGAGGCAGTACCGTCGCCTAGAAGGCAGTAGTTCGAATGAAGAGGCAAGAGGGTGCCTCTTGTCTCCCACAATGGTTTTTGCCTTGTTCATTACTCTTTCCCTGTAAATGCATTCCACACTTGGTAACGTGATCCCTAATAGTTTACTGGCCAGTGTTACTGTTTTCCTTACAGACTTCTTCTGTGCCTCAGTAGCATTTCCAAACCAGCAGATGATGCAGAAGGCCAACACACTTTCAATAAAAGAAGAATAAAACATCTGAAGCATTTTGTTGTGAACATTAAAAGATGACAATTTCTTTAAAAAGTACATTCTTTGTTGAGTCTTAGTACTGATGAGGTCAGACCACAGATCCCATTTAAGCTTATGGTCAATCACTATGCCAAGATATTTATAATTTGTAACCGATTGTATAGCCTCCCCGTTAATAAAAGTTAAATTTGATGATTGTGTCATTCTAAAATCAATGGACATTTCTTTTGTTTTTGTGGTGTTTAGAAGGAGGCTTGACTTTTCACACCAATTTAAGAAATAGTCAAGAACTGGCCCATGATCCTCCTCATCATCATACAGTAGACTCAACAAAGCAGTATCGTCTGCATACTTAATAAGGTGCCTGTTTGGTAAAGTGCTGGTACAAGAATTCGTATATAAATAAACAATAAAGGAGATAAAACACATCCCTGAGGAGAGCCTGTGCAAGTAGACATCTTGACCGAGAGAGAAGTTCCTGTCCTGACCTGCTGGATTCTACAACTAAGAAAATCAACAATCCAAAAAATCAAGCCAGGTTCAAGTGAAAATTCTGAGGCCAGTCTATCCGCCAAAATACTGGGCTGGATAGTATTAAAGGCCGAGGAAAAGTCCACAAATAAAATCTTAGCGTGGGTCTTTGGTTTCTCAAGGTGAGTGTGCAATAAGTGCAATAGTGTCCCAATGGCATCTTCTACTCCCCTGGAGGCCTGATAGGCGAATTGCAAGGGGTCCAAGAGATGCTGAGTTTCAGATACAATGTACCTCTTTACTAACTGCTCGAAGCACTTCATGACCAGCGACGTTAGTGCAATTGGTCGATAGTCATTTGGTCCAGTGGGTCGCTGAGTTTTTGGCACTGGTATAATTATGGATGTTTTCCATAGTGTTGGGACCTTGTGAAGGTTAAAAGAAGATCTAAAAAGGTCAGTGAACACTGGTGCTAGCTGTTCAGCACAATGTTTTATGACCCTTCCACATATGTTGTCTGGTCCTGAGCTTTTCCGAGAATTACATTTCCTAAAAAGCTGAAGGACTTCTGATTCCTTGATGGTGAAGTTAGATGAGAGAGGGAGACGAGGGAGTGGAAGGGGTAACCCAGTGGTTGCTTCCATACTATTTCCCCTCTCGAAACGACAAAAGAATGTATTTAGCTGGTTTGCCAGATCAGGTTCATCACTCTGCAAAACCAGTGGAGAATTTCCCCTGCCCTTGTGTGGAACATTGGTCATAATTTTAATTCCTTGCCATGCCTCTCTAGGATTACCAGATGCCAGAGTGGCCTCTATCTTTTGTTTATAGCTATACTTATCCAGCTGTATTTGTCGTTTAATCTGCCTCTGTGAGTCCCTTCTCGCTGTTTCATCCTGATTTCTAAAAGCTTTTTCTTTTTAATTATAAGATTCTTTAGTTTGTTTGACACCCATGGCTTGTCATTAGGAAATACTTTAAAAGACTTAGTAGGTATCACAGAATCTACACAAAAGTTAATATAATCAGACACTGCTACAACATGATCATTAATATCAGGGCTCTTAAAGACATCCCATGCTGTACAGTCAAAACACCCTGCAGAGCCATAATGCTGTCATTGTTCCACACTTTGACAGACCTTTTTTGAGGCTTCTACCTCTCCAGTAGCCTCTTATAGACAGGCCGAAGATGAACCACAGTGTGATCAGACGCCCCTAGTGGTGGTAGCTGGGATGCTGTGTAGGCGTCTTTGACGGTTCCATAACACATGTCTAAAGACTTATTTTTCCTAGTAAAACACTTAACATACTGATAGTATGTGCGTAGATGTTTTTTAAGGGAACAGTTATTAAAATCTCCCAGGATGAACTTAGGAGCATCAGGTGAAAGTAACTCCAGATTCTGTGAGAGGTTAAAAAGAGTCTCTGATGCTTTGTTGACATTTGCCTTTGGGTGTATATATACCACTGTAAGGAAAATTTGAGGAAACTCCCTTGGCAGATAGAAGGGTCGCAGAGAAACACACAGCAGCTCGATATCAGGAGTACAAAGTTTCTCTCTCACCGTAACTGCCCGGCACCACTCGTCCCTGATGAGGAAACAGACTCCGCCTCCGCGAGCCTTTCCGGTGATGTTGGGGTCTCGGTCGGTCCTAAACGCCGAGAAACCTGAAGGTTCCACCTCACTGGACGCGATGTTACTATCCAGCCAAGTCTCAGTGATTGCCAAGACACACGCGCTCCTATACTCGTACAGGAAGCGGGTGTTAGCCGATAACTCCTCTGTCTTCGCTCTCAGTGATTGCGCGTTGATAAGCAGTGTAGTAGGTAAAGGGAGTTTGTTTTTCATCCTCTTCAGTCGAAATCGAATACCACTCTTACGGCCACGTTTACGTTTCGACCGATTATTCCCTTCCTTAGGATTGGATTTGAGACAGTTCGGTATCAAGTCCACAGTAGTTAAATAGTCCGGGGGGATGTGATTGCGGAGCAGCAATAGGAATTCTCTGCTGTATCGTATTTCACAGGGTTTGCCGCCGCCAGCAGCATTGTCGAAGTTGCTTCCTTGAGCAAAGTATGTGTTTAAAATCATAACAAGCAGTCCAATCACATACCATAAAACAAGATCCATGTTGTGGCAAACAAACAGACAAACAAAACAAATGCCTAACGTGAAAGCAGCGAGGCAGCCACAGAGCAGCGCCAAAAGGTAGGCCTCGCCAAAAGGTTCGCCTCTGTTACGAAGCTGGAGACGAGATGAGATCCATGTGCAGCTTTATTTAGAATCATCAAACAGGCAGGGGTCAGGAAACAGCAAAACAGGGAAATCAGAGAGTGAGCGCAGAGAGTCGTCAGGTAACAGGCAGAAGATCAGGGCAGGCAGCAAACAGGCAGAAGTCAGGAAACAAAGCAGGATGAAAACCAGAGAAACCAGAAACAGGATATACGCTCAGAAATTACAAGCCGTGGCAATGCAATACTTCGCAAAGAGTCCTTGTTTAAGTGTGGCTTATGTAGGCAGTCTGAAATGAGGTGCAGGTGTGCGTGTAATCAGTCACAGGGATGAGGCATTATGGGAAACGGAGTTCTGGTGAAGTGATCAGTTCTGATGTGGAGTGCCCTCTGGTGATTCTCTGGGGCACTCCAACTGGTGATCGTGACATAGCCCCACCCCAAAGAGCGGCTTCCAGACGCTCAAAACAAACAAAAATGTCCAGGTGGGCGGTGGAGCGAAGGCGGATCTGGGGGTGGGATGCAGGGCCAGGTCCGTGGAGCAGAAGAGGAGCAGGTGACCAGAGCGTATCAGGCTGAGCAGGCGACCAGAGCGGAGCAGGCTGTGCAGGCGACCAGGGCGGAGCAGGCTGTGCAGGCGACCAGGGCGGAGCAGGCTGTGCAGGCGACCAGGGCGGAGCAGGCTGTGCAGGCGACCAGGGCGGAGCAGGCTGTGCAGGCGACCTGGGCGGAGCAGGCTGTGCAGGCGAAGGCCAGGGCGGAGCAGGCTGTGCAGGCGAAGGCCAGGGCGGAGCTGGACGAGGCGAAGACCAGGGCGGAGCTGTCGGACCCTCAGGCGTCCAAGGCGAATCAAACTGTGGGCATGACCAGGGCAGAGCAGGCTTGTGGACGTGACCAGGGCGGAACTGTGGGACCTTCGGGCGTCCACAGCAGTGAAGGTCCCTCAGGCGGCCACGGTCGTGAAGACCCCTCAGGCGGCCACGGCGGTGAAGACCTTTCAGGAGACCACGGCGGTGAGGACCCCTCGGGCGGCCACGGCGGTGAAGACCTTTCAGGAGACCACGGCGGTGAGGACCCCTCAGGCGGCCGCGGCGGTGAAGACCTTTCAGGAGACCACGGCGGTGACGACCCCTCGGGTGGCCACGGCTGTGAAGACCCCTCGGGCGGCCACGGCGGTGAAGACCCCTTGGGCGGCCTGGGCGGTGATGCCCTCTCAGGACCAGACACCGGCTCGGGACCAGACACCAGCTCAGGAACAGACACCGGCTCAGGAACAGACACTAGAACAGAAATGGTCACAAACACAGAAACAAACTCAGGAACAGACACTGGGTCGGCCATCTTGTCCGGAGACACTGAGTCGGCCATCTTGTCCGGAGACACTGGGTCGGCCATCTTGTCCGGAGACACTGGGTCGGCCATCTTGTCCGGAGACACTGGGTCGGCCATCTTGTCCGGAGACACTGGGTCGGCCATCTTGTCCGGAGACACTGGGTCGGCCATCTTGTCCGGAGACACTGGCTTGGAGGCGGCCATCTTGTCCGGAGACACTGGCTTGGAGGCGGCCATCTTGTCCGGAGACACTGGCTTGGAGGCGGCCATCTTGTCCGGAGACACTGGCTTTGAGGCGGCCATCTTGTCCGGAGACACTGGCTTGGAGGCGGCCATCTTGTCCGGAGACACTGGCTTGGAGGCGGCCATCTTGTCCGGAGACACTGGCTTGGAGGCGGCCATCTTGTCCGGAGACACTGGCTTGGAGGCGGCTATCTTGTCCGGAGACACTGGCTTGGAGGCGGCCATCTTGTCCGGAGACACTGGCTTGGAGGCGGCCATCTTGTCCGTAGACACTGGCTCGAAGGTGGTGACGTGAACAGAATCTGGATCAGCAGAAGTGATTTCAACAGTCTCTGAATCGGCCATCTTGTCTTTAGACACTGGCTTGGAGGCGGCCATCTTGTCTTTAGACACTGGCTTGGAGGCGGCCATCTTGTCTTTAGACACTGGCTTGGAGGCGGCCATCTTGTCTTTAGACACTGGCTTGGAGGCGGCCATCTTGTCTTTAGACACTGGCTCGGCAGAAGTGACATGAAGCGTCTCTGGCTCGGCAGAAGTGACGTGAAGCGTCTCTGGCTCGGCAGAAGTGAAGTGAAGCGTCTCTGGCTCAGCAGAAGTGAAGTGAAGCGTCTCTGGCTCGGCAGAAGTGAAGTGACGCGTCTCTGGCTCGGCAGAAGTGACGTGAAGCGTCTCTGGCTGGCGGTGAGCGCAGGCTCGGCAGGGCTGGCGGTGAGCGCAGGCTCGGCAGGGCTGACGTGACGAGGCCCTGGAAGCTCTGCTGAGACGTGACAAGGCTGAACAGGCTCTGGCTGGCGGGACCCGGGAACGACAGTCCTCTTGATCCTCCGCACTGACTTCAGCGGGGGATCTGCCACACTGGCAACCAGTCCTAGACGGCCATAGACCGATCTGGTGACAGGCCTAATGGTTGACGTGGCGTGAAGATTTTCAGGCTGGGTGGGTGAGGCGTGAAGAGACTCAGAATTGGCAGACGTCAAACTCACAGAAAGAGTTGAACTGCTCAGTTGCAGGGCCAAGTCAATATACTGTTTTAGAGTCCAGCTAGGGTCATGCAATGGCATAAGGAAGCTTAGCGCCTCAGATAATCCTCCACGAAAAAATATCATTAAGCAAACCTCGTCCATGCAAGTCAGATGAGCAAGGTCCAAAAAGTCCATCACATAACGCTCAATCGTTTGATTTCCTTGGCGGAGACGCATAATTTGGGCTGCTGGATTCATTTTGGTAACACTGCTGGATCTTGGTGCGGCGAAGTATTCTGTTACGAAGCTGGAGACGAGATGAGATCCATGTGCAGCTTTATTTAGAATCATCAAACAGGCAGGGGTCAGGAAACAGCAAAACAGGGAAATCAGAGAGTGAGCGCAGAGAGTCGTCAGGTAACAGGCAGAAGATCAGGGCAGGCAGCAAACAGGCAGAAGTCAGGAAACAAAGCAGGATCAAAAACCAGAGAAAACAGAAACAGGATATACGCTCAGAAATTACAAGCCGTGGCAATGCAATACTTCGCAAAGAGTCCTTGTTTGAGTGTGGCTTATGTAGGCAGTCTGAAATGAGGTGCAGGTGTGCGTGTAATCAGTCACAGGGATGAGGCATTATGGGAAACGGAGTTCTGGTGAAGTGATCAGTTCTGATGTGGAGTGCCCTCTGGTGATTCTCTGGGGCACTCCAACTGGTGATCGTGACAGCCTCACTTGCTGCTTCCATTATGCGTCAGATCGTTCTGTAACGGCAAAAATCACAGAAGCAATACTGCAAGTGAAGAATGTTTAATCTCAGTCCATGGTCAGATGACATACAACAAAACAACTGGTGACGCAGGAACAAGATGGTCAGGGTCCCGGTGGTGAGTGATGAAGTGAAGTGAAGATCCAGGTGAGGTGATGAAATCCACGGCAGTGATAATCCCAGGGAACACGAACAAGACACGAGCTGACACGCCGACAGGAAGGACCAAACACACACGAAGAACTTCAACAACTTCATACAACGATCTGACAATGAGATGAGAAAACTGTGAGTATAAATAGGGGATTGAATGAGCTGCAGCTGGTGAGTGGATGATTATCAGCTGGAGTGCTAATCAGCTGGATTGCTGATCAGCAGAACGGAGTGGTAACGCCCACTCACACACACCCACACACATAACAACAGAAACACGAGACAAGAAGGAATCAATGAATTTATGAACCGTGACAGAGAGGGGTTGTTCCGACGGGAAAGTGACGTCAATGCATTCCCTCTATAGACCCTTTTACTGTTTGTACATAATGATGACGTGGCTACGTATGCGTGCGCATATTGGCCACGGAAGTATGGCGAGAATCAGCAGTGGTTTTTTTTTATTTATTGACAGCATTTGCAGATACAAACAATACATTCAAATACATACATAAATAAATACATAAATAAATAAATAATAAATAAATAGATACACAAAGTACATACATGAATAAATTATATCCAGTGGGGTCTGCAAAGTCCAGCAAGGGTAATCAACAAGCAGTCCAATTCATAGCATACCATATAGTTATGAGATCCAATTTCATTCACTCACACGATGTCACAAGTTTTGAGTATATCTGCACAGTCTTCAGAGCTTTACAGTTCTTTGAATATCTTATGGAGTCCAAGTATTTATTGTCTTCACTCTCAAACAAAGGAAAGAAGGGTTTAGAGCCCCTGAACTTACATTTATGGATGTGATATTTAGCGAGTAGAAATAAAAGATTAATAATGAAATACTTTCCTTCCTTGTCCGCCTTAAGTTCAACCACACCAAAGAAAACATCTTTAAAGCAAAATGAGAAATCTGTAACGAAAAGGTTTGGATAAATTCAAGGACATCTGACCAAAATTTTTCTGTGTATGAACATTTCCAAAATAAATTACAAATATCTTCATCTGACCTTTTACAGAAAGAGCATTCAGATTCAATATCTGGTTTATACCGATTAAGCACACACTTTACTGGGTAGAATCTGTGAATTAATTTAAACGTAACTTCTCTCACTTTATTAGTAAGCATATATTTAAAAGGCAAAGACCAAACGTTTTTCCAAGGGACATTCTCTACTAACCTGTTCCAATGGGATTATATAAGGAATAGTAACAATTTCTTATAATTTCTTTCTAACAATTTCAGTATCAGATAAATCCATATTGTGAGTCAGTGGCCATGGGAAATTAATGCCTCCCAGCAACATTCTGATACCAGAAGGAATTGCACCAAAGACAATTGCATACACCGAAACAGGAGTAGTAATAGGATTCACCTTATGTCAAAGAGATGATTGATTGACAAGTGGCCCGCCCCTTACCGCCCCTTTCCCACGCCCCTTTTGGCATAGGATGAAAGGGTTGAATAGAGAGCAAAGGAGATAAGAGGTGATAAAAAGTATCAAAATGAGATAAAAAAGTATCAAAATGAGATAAAAAAGTATCAAAATGAGATAAAAAGAGAGACATCTGTGTTAGCGAGATAAGATCAAAAGGCATCAAATGGATTTGACAGTTAGTTTTATGACCTATTGACCGCCTAGCTGTTACGGTAGCCAGCCCTTCTGGAATATCCTTACTCCAGTTTCAATGCCTCCTTTTGCATGTTTAGGGACTCATATAATTGCTTCCTAGTATGTGTCATGAGTCTGGTTCTTTCTTTCTGTTTTCTTTCCTTTGTCTCCCTCTGCCGGTTAGACATCATCATTTCTTCTCTTTCCACACGCTTACACTTCTATTTTCTCCTCCTTTCATTACCGTCAGCTGTTTCTCATATTCTCATCAACTACACACCTGTTCTCTATCTTCTCCTCATCTCCACGCTACTTCTAGCCCTCTCTTTCTTGTCTGAATTGTCGGATTATTGTTTGACCCTAACGTATGTTGGATCGCTGTTGTTTGACTTCTTTGAGTAATTTTTCCACCAGTCCTGTTTTGTCCTGTCCAGTCTGGTCCTGTGTGTCTGAGAGGATCATTGCCTACCGCTGTGCTATACTGCTTCTGTGTTACTCTCAGCAGTCGCCGAGGAGAGTAGCTGAGGGTCTGACTACAAGAGCGCTGTACCAGTTCCATAGCTCCCGACCACTCTGGGTGGCCAGCTGAGGCCCCTTATCTCCATCTGCAGAGCTACTTTCTGTTCTCTTCTGTGAAAAGACATTTTTTGTTATTCAGCCTGTGAGGCGGTGATTTATTTTCTTATTAAAGTTTTGAGTTATTTCTGCAACCTACTCTGGACTCCTCTGAATCTGTGACAGAATAATCCGACCACCAGGATGGAGCGGGCTGGCGATCATCCCATTCAAGCAGCCGTGGAGATGCAGGGAGCACTGTTGGGGAGGCACGACGAGGAGCTCACCTCGGCTCGCCGCGCTGTGGACTCTTTATCAGCACAAGTAGCCGATCTTTCCCAGCAGCTTCATGTAATCCGTCTGGAGGTTACTCGCTCTGTTAACCCGGAGTTACCTGAACCACGGGTAAATAATCCTCCTTGTTATGCCGGCGAACCGACGGAGTGTCTGCCTTTTCTGACCCAATGCGAGGTGGTGTTTTCTCTCCAGCCAACGACCTACGACAGAGAACGCTCTCGCATCGCCTACGTAATCTCCCTTCTAAAGGGCAGGGCCCGCGAATGGGGAACCGCGGTCTGGAACGCTGAGGGAGAATGTCTGAGTCATTACTCACGCTTTAGGGAGGAGATGCTGCATGTCTTTGACCGCTCCGTTCATGGCCCCGAAGCCTCCCGTGCTCTTTCTTCATTGCGTCAGGGACGACGCACCGTTTCTGATTTCTCCGTGGAGTTTCGAACCCTCGCTACTTCGTGCGGGTGGAATGAGCCGGCTCTGGTGGCTCGTTTTACAGAGGGTCTCAACGCCGAAATAAGGGACGAGGTTCTGGCCCGGGAGGTTCCTACTAGTCTCGATCTTCTGATGGACTCGGCGTTACGGGTGGAGAAGCGCTTCGAACTGCGTCAACGCGCGCGCCACTCCAGCAACATGCCTACACCGGTGAACTTTGTCAACGCTCCGCTGTCTCCTCCTGATTCTGAGCCTATGCAGCTGGGAGGGATAAGAATCTCTGCTACCGAACGCCAGCGCCGGATCATCAACCGTCTCTGCCTTTACTGCGGTTCTGACAAGCACTTTGTTACCGCGTGTCCAGTAAAAGGCAGAGCTCACCAGTCATGAGAGGGAGACTGGTGAGCGCATCCTCCTTAGACCCTCTTCCGCGCTCCCGCACGACGCTGCTGTGAGTCTCCGCTGGGCTCGCTCTTCTGCCACCTGTTCTGCTCTGATTGACTCTGGGGCGGAGGGAAATTTTATGGACAGGGACTGGGCCCTCGAGCAGGGGATTCCACTTGTTGATCTGCAGGACCCTTTCTCTGTCTTCGCCCTGGATGGCAGTATTCTTGCCCAGGTTTGCTGTACCACAGCACCGGTGAGTCTCACCGTATCTGGCAACCACACAGAGACAATTTCCTTTCTAATTTTTAGTTCTCCTCACACTCCCTTAGTTTTAGGCCATCCGTGGCTCAACGAACACAATCCCCAGATTGATTGGTCTAAGAATTTTATACTGTCCTGGGGGGCTTTCCTGCCATGTTAAGTGTCTTGTGTCTGCTGTTTCTCCCGTGTCCTCTGTTTCTGTCTTTCAGGAAGATCCGGGGGATTTGACCGGGGTTCCGGAGGAGTACTTCGATCTGCGGGCGGTTTTCAGTCGCTCCCGGGCCGCATCTCTACCTCCCAACCGGCCATACGACTGTAGTATAGAGCTTCTCCCGGGAACCACGCCCCCCCGGGGAAGGCTCTATTCTCTTTCCGCACCAGAGCACAAGGCTCTGGAGAAGTATCTCTCTGAGTCGTTGAACGCGGGTCTTATCGCTCCTTCTACTTCTCCAGCTGGGGCAGGGTTTTTTTTTGTGAAGAAGAAGGATGGTTCGCTGCGTCCTTGCATAGATTACAGAGGTCTGAACGCCATTACCGTTAAGAACAGGTACCCGTTACCTCTCATGTCTTCGGCTTTTGAGATCTTGCAAGGAGCGCAGTTCTTCACAAAACTAGACCTCCGTAACGCCTATCATTTGATCCGCATCAAGGAGGGTGACGAGTGGAAGACGGCGTTTAATACCCCTTTGGGGCACTTCGAATATCGCGTCCTTCCGTTCGGTTTGGTCAACGCACCCGCCGTGTTTCAAGCGCTCATAAATGATGTCCTCAGGGACATGTTAAATCTGTTCGTGTTCGTCTACCTAGACGATATTCTCATTTTCTCTCCTACTCTCCAAGTTCATGTACAGCACGTTAGACAGGTCCTTCAGCGTCTTTTAGAGAACCGTCTTTTTGTTAAAGCCGAGAAATGCACCTTTCACGCTCCTACGGTTACATTCCTCGGCTCCGTTATCTCCGCTCAGGGGATTAGTATGGATCCTGTCAAGGTTCATGCAGTCATTGACTGGCCTATCCCCGAGTCTCGTGTCGCTCTTCAGCGGTTTTTGGGGTTCGCGAATTTTTATCGACGGTTTATCCGGGGTTTTAGTCAGATTGCGGCTCCCCTCACCGCGCTCACGTCGGTTAAGTCACAGTTCTCCTGGACTGTTGCCGCTCAGGCGGCTTTTGAGCGTCTCAAATTTCTCTTTTCTTCCGCTCCTATTCTTATCACTCCAGATTTGGAGAGACAATTCATTGTCGAGGTCGACGCGTCGGAGGTGGGTGTGGGGGCTATCCTCTCTCAACGCTCCCCCGTTGATGAGCGGATCCACCCCTGCGCTTTTTTCTCACATCGTCTTACCCCCGCCGAGCGGAATTATGATGTGGGGAATCGAGAGCTCTTAGCTATTCGTCTTGCTTTGGGGGAGTGGCGTCATTGGCTGGAGGGATCGGTTGTTCCGTTCATAGTTTGGACCGACCATAAGAACCTCGAGTACATCCGTTCTGCCAAAAGGCTTAACGCCCGTCAAGCTCGTTGGTCCCTTTACTTTACGCGCTTTGATTTTACCATCTCTTTTCGGCCGGGGTCCAAGAATCAGAAGCCTGATGCTCTCTCACGTCAGTTTCCTTCCCCTGAGACCATGCCTACGGAGGAGGGGATTCTCCCCCAGGGGGTGATAGTAGGCGCGGCCATCTGGGGAATCGAACGTCTGGTTAAGCGTACGCTGTCTCACACTCGAACGCCGCGGCTTTGTCCTAAGGGTCTTTTATTTGTTCCCCCATCTGCCCGCCGCGCCGTAATCCAGTGGGGACATTCTTCTAAATTGTTCGTCCACCCGGGGGTCAGGGGTACGATCGCCGCGGTCAAACAGAGGTTTTGGTGGCCCTCTCGCGAACGTGACATTCGGCGTTTCATAGCCTCCTGTTCGATCTGCGCCCAGACTAAGGGTTCTAATAGACCTCCGGCGGGGTTTCTTAGGCCTCTTCCTGTCCCATCTCGTCCATGGGCTCAAATTGCGCTTGATTTTATCACTGGGCTTCCTCTCTCCAGGGGTAACCAGGTCATTCTCACTGTAATTGACCGTTTTTCCAAAGCCGCCCATTTCGTCCCGTTGCCTAAACTTCCGTCCGCCAAGGAGACCGCTCAGGTCGTTGTTGATCACGTTTTTAGGATCCATGGTCTTCCGGAGAACGTAGTTTCGGATAGGGGACCGCAATTCTCGTCTCTCTTCTGGAAGGAATTCTGTCGCCTCATTGGCGCGTCGGTCAGTCTCTCCTCTGGGTATCATCCCCAGACGAACGGTCAGGCCGAACGCGCTAATCAGACGATTGGCCGCCTATTACGCTGTTTAGCTTTTCGCAATCCCGCGTCCTGGGCGGAACAACTTTCGTGGGCTGAGTATGCCTATAACTCCGCTCCAGCGTCTGCGACCGGCTTTTCGCCCTTTCAGAGTTGTTTAGGATACCAGCCTCCGCTTTTTCCATCCTCCGATTTGGAGTCCAAGGTGCCTTCCGCCCTAGCTTTTATCCAGCGCTGTAAACGAACTTGGAGAATGGTTAGAGCTGCACTCTGTAAGTCTCGCTCGGTCACTCTTCGAGCCGCTAATAAGCGTCGAATCAAGAGTCCGCGATATGCGTGTGGTCAGAGGGTTTGGCTTTCGACTGCCAACCTCCCTCTTCAATATCCATCGCGCAAGCTCGCTCCCAAATTCATTGGACCATTCCGCGTTGTTAGGGTCCATAGTCCGGTCGCGGTCAGATTGAGATTGCCGGCCAGTCTGCGTCGGGTCCATCCGGTGTTCCATGTTTCTAATTTAAAGCCCGTAGTTCGCGCTCCTCCGCGTCCTGTCGTGTCTCCGGTTCGTGTCGAGGGTGCTCCCATTTACCGTGTCCGCAGATTACTCGACGTTCGCCCCAGGGGGAGGGGTCATCAGTTTTTGGTCGATTGGGAGGGGTATGGTCCTGAGGAGAGATGTTGGATCCCCTCCCGGGACGTCCTGGACCGCTCGCTGATTGACGACTTCCTTCGCGCCCGTCAGTCATCCTCTGGTGCGCCAGGTGGCGCACCTTGAGGAGAGGGTACTGTCATGAGTCTGGTTCTTTCTTTCTGTTTTCTTTCCTTTGTCTCCCTCTGCCGGTTAGACATCATCATTTCTTCTCTTTCCACACGCTTACACTTCTATTTTCTCCTCCTTTCATTACCGTCAGCTGTTTCTCATATTCTCATCAACTACACACCTGTTCTCTATCTTCTCCTCATCTCCACGCTACTTCTAGCCCTCTCTTTCTTGTCTGAATTGTCGGATTATTGTTTGACCCTAACGTATGTTGGATCGCTGTTGTTTGACTTCTTTGAGTAATTTTCCACCAGTCCTGTTTTGTCCTGTCCAGTCTGGTCCTGTGTGTCTGAGAGGATCATTGCCTACCGCTGTGCTATACTGCTTCTGTGTTACTCTCAGCAGTCGCCGAGGAGAGTAGCTGAGGGTCTGACTACAAGAGCGCTGTACCAGTTCCATAGCTCCCGACCACTCTGGGTGGCCAGCTGAGGCCCCTTATCTCCATCTGCAGAGCTACTTTCTGTTCTCTTCTGTGAAAAGACATTTTCTGTTATTCAGCCTGTGAGGCGGTGATTTATTTTCTTATTAAAGTTTTGAGTTATTTCTGCAACCTACTCTGGACTCCTCTGAATCTGTGACAGTATGTAGGACTGCTGCTGATTGATTGCTGATTGACTATCACCTGTTCTGATTCAACTCTGATTAGTTAACCTATATCTGGCTTGTTAACCTGGTGTCTGGTTGTGAAGGATTGTTTCACTGTTGTGTGCATGTCTGAGCATTCCTGGTTTTCCTTGCCTATCTGTGTCTTGACTCTTGCCTGGGTGGATCTCTGTGATTTTCTGCAGCCTGCCTAGTGACCCTCTGCCTGTTTCTGGATTTCGTTTGCCTGCAGCCCGCACTTGATCTTCAGCCTGGTTATCGACACGCCTTTGTTTAACCCTGAAACTGTTGATGCTGATTCTTTATCTTTGACAAAGTCTTAGATTTGAATAAATTGTTGCATTTGGATCTGCCTCTGTCATCTCCTTCATAACACTAGCCATGATAATGTCATTTTTTAACATTTGTTTTTAATTGTAAAGATAAGATTAAAGGGATCAAATTGGATTTGACAGTTAGTTTTTTTAACCTATTGACCTCCTAGCATTGATAATGTTGAATTAAAGATAAGGTCGTGGAATTCCCCTCCCTGCCAGGTGTCGCAGGGTTAGTGAGAAAAATAGTTTTTCTAATAATGCTACATATCTCACAATAATTAAAGTTGAAAAGCATTCAGTTTATTTAAAATAAAATAAAAAAGATTTGAGTGATTTCTCTATCATGCAGGCAGATAGGTGCATTTATGTCTCTGTGTGAGTTACACAGATTTTTATGTTTAGTTAAAATAAACAAGGCTATACTGTAATTCCTTTCAAAACAACAGGTAGTGTGTTTTGCTAATCATTTATTTTCCAGTTATAATCTGTTGAACGCTATTTCATCTGTAGGGAGACAAGCATGAAATACAGCTGATGGTTTGATGTACCTCGCAGTTCACAGTCAGGGTACAGATAAAGTACCAAAATTCAAAATACAATAAAATGTCCATACATTTAAAGTTAAAAAGATCCCAGATTGTTTTCTCTTTCACAGGCAGTGTATGGCAGGTCACTATGCCACACAGTCTTCTATGCCTATGTGTGTGAGAAAGAGTTGATATCAATAAATTACTTTAGACCTCTCTGAATCCTGAAAACCTCTAAGTCAGACGGGGGCCCGGGCGCACTTATCTGTGTGTGTGTGTGTGTGTGTGTGTGGGTGTTACATGATACCCTCTGCATTCCTGAAGACACTGTGGAAGTGAGGACAATATACAGTATATATATATATATATATATATATATATATATATATATATAACTTTCACTATACACGCTACCACTAGGCTCAATTTTTAGGAATCATGGGCTGTCTTTTAATTTTAATGCAGACGACACTCAAATCTACCTCCCTTTGAAACATAATGACAAGCAAGGCCTAGAAACTTTGCTTGCCTGCTTATCTGACGTACGGTCCTGCATGTCCTTGAATTTTCTGCACTTGAATGAGAGTAAGACTGAAGCAATTGTTTTTTGGCCCCTCTGTTGGAAAAGCAAACCCCGAATACTGACTACGATTATTTAGACTCTAAACGAGAGCACACATTACTTTTTTTTAACGATTTTATTATCTCTAAATTGGTTGCCAGTGTGTTATATAAATTTTGTTGCTAGTTTTAAGGCTTAGACTGGTCTTGCACCATCCTATCTGTCAGATCTTTTAAATGTGAAAAAATTAACAAGATCATTGCGATCCTCAGACAGCATTATACTGCCATATCCAAGATCAAGATTCAAGTTGCGAGGATCGTGCGTTTTCAGCGGCCAGTCCTAGGATATGGAATAGTCTTCTTCCTTTATCTGTGAGGTCTGCATCATCTGTACATGAATTTAAATCTAAGCTACAGTCTAATCTTTTTACTCTTGCATTTCATTCATAACGTTGGTTTCTCTAAACCCTAACCTAGTGTTTTATAGTTTGTTATTAGTGCATTGTGTGTGGTTTGTTTTTTACTTCTCCATTTGTACAGCACAGTGGTCAGCTTCTGTTGTGCTTTATATATGTCACACTAAAGTTGAAAAACATTATGTTCTATATAAATTAAATGGTTATAAAATGTACATCTAGTCATTTACAAATATAGTATTTAACACTAACTATAGTTGAAAAACACTGATCTTCAAAAGTATATAAATGAAATGGTTATAAATGTGCAATAATTAATTTACAAATATAATATTTCATACTATAACGTTGAAAAACATGCTGTTCTTTAAAAGTATATACATTAAATATAAAAATAAACTATATAAAAAATAATATTTCTCTCTCTCTCCCTCTTTCTCTCTCGAACACCCAGCGCACGGCAGACCTGGGGCCCAGTGGTGGAACTAGAGTTTTATACATGGGGTGGCCAGGGGGTGGCCACTGCTATTTTGGGGGGCACACACACACACACACACACACACACAGTGGAAGTAATTGGGTCACTCTGTTTGTAATAAGTGTTGAACATCCAAAATATTAGCAGAAAACAAAGCTGAAGCACCAAGGACATAAGATACAGTAGCATGTGTCAGGTTATTTTATTTATAAAATTATTTGGTTACCAACATGCTTTAAAATATCTATTTTTTTGTTCATTTTTGGGTGAACTATACTTTTAATCTGACAAAATCATATCAACTGAAATTCCTGAATTCGGGATGTGACTGCCTGTGTCTAGATGCTCTGACATGTTGCTGGTCCTGAAGTCTGACCACACTGACTCTGACTAGCCACAGGTAGGGAGCTGCTCTGGGTTCCAGTGATGGAAGGGCTGGGGTCTGTTTGCAATTGCACCTGATCTGTCTGTTTGTGCTTCTTTAAAAATAACTCTGATATCTCTCCCTTTCTTTTCATGTTTAATTGACCCTGTTCAAAATATGAAAAAATTGAAAATATGATTCCAATCATATTCATTTCTAATAATAATCATCCCAATAACCAACATTAAAAATAATTAAAGCTGCGAGCAGCATTTAGCGGGGTTCAAGCAGTTTAGGCCTTTAAGGCCTTTAAGCACAAAAGCATCAAAAGACATTAAGTGTTATGTAGAAAGCATGATTTACCATGATATACCATATTTAGAGTCAAGTATATCTCCATCTTTGTTCAAAGTAAAAAAATGATCATACTTTATGATGCTAGTTTAAATTTAAAAAGAAAAAAAAATTAAAAGGAAATTTCTTTGGCATTTCTTTCTTTTTGTTGTATCTAAAATGAACTGAACCATGACCAATGTATCGCACACAAAATTGTATACACTGAACTGTGAATTTTGTGGACTGTTGCACCCTACCGTTTCTTTTGGGATGAATGATTCAACAATGATTCAATTTCCGCAATTTGTGAAGAAAAATAAAAACTTTCAAACTCAATACTGGAATACAAATGGATTCTGATTCTGAATCCAATACAAATGGAATCCAATATTGGATTTGACTCAAAACACAATGCTTCACAATTCCTCCCAATAATCTACCTTGACTTTCAGGAGTAGATGGAAAATATTGGAAATGGAAAACACCTTACAGCCAATACAGGCAATTTACCATTGGAAATGCATGGTTTTAAAGATTTTTAACAGTTATAGCGCCACCTATGGTTCGATCTCCATGAAACTGTGCATGCTTCTTCAGCATGTTATGTCACATACGCTCATCAATTTTTGTGAAGTTCTGAGTTTTTATTTATTATTTATAGGCTTTTGATTGAGTGCATAAAGACAAAAAATATAAGAATAAGAATGTAGCCTACTGATGAAAGATTGTGTCTGCTTTGTTTTATAAGAAATATTTCTGTGTCAAGAATTCCAAATTTCCTGTACTCTCAAATTTTGTATAGTAGTGCTACTCATGTTTTAACACCAGGCATGCATAAAAGAGATGTTTCCTGTTTCAAAATCCACTACAAAACATTGGACTGTAATGTATGAAGAATAAAAACTATGGAAGGATTTACCATTGATATTACACATTTTCTAATTAGGAAAATTACTTTAAAGGTGAAACTATTTTAAAGGTGCCATCTGTCAAAAAAAATCAAATCATACTCCATATTCCATACCAGATGGGCGCAGTATACCTCCAAAAAGTGAGTTGTGTAGCGGCCGCGCTCATGTGCACTCTCACGTCTTCAAACAACACAGGTGAGCGCTGTTTTGCTCCCTCTACCTAGTGCATATTAATCAAATCATTTGACACGATAGTAAAAGGTTGGAAGGCCGCAGTTTCACGTGTAGCATTTGGAGATTTTTAGAGATTAGAGACTCAATGAACAACATCTCAGCACTAAATTATAAAGTTCGTCTCATAGACGCCTGTATCAAATACAAGCCGGTGCATTCCGACGATATGGGAAAATAAAAAGCCCAGACTATTATTTGTAGTTTAATGGTATTTTTTTTTCATATTACATTTCTATTGTTAGTTTGAATTAATTTGACAGAGAGCATTCACTGAGGTTGACCAAGCTAGCGCCATTTAGAGCTGCCAACTCTCATGAATTCTCTGCGAGACACTCAATTGACACTTTTCAGTGAAAAGTTTTCACACGCTCTCAGGCACAGAAAAAGGACACAGAGAATGACAGACAAGATGCAGCAGGTTAGTTATGATATATAAAAAATCTCAGCTCTCAGATTTTGTCAATTTTATTACGCAATTCAAACAATAAATACACTTTTGGTGCTTGTAAATGTTACACGACAGAGTGCACGTGAAACGATCATCTCTACTAGCTAATGGTAAAAGAACTCGAAAACTGTTGAAAGAAACAGTATGTTACAACTTACCAGAATGTATTCCTTATGCATAATATCGACAAATAATTTTTTGAACTCTTCCCAGAACTGAAATGTAGTAGTGGGCTGTTTCCACATGATTGACATCAGGTTCACGTAGATGTAGACCCACAAGCCATGCGAGTTATTCGTGTATTGCAGTTTGACTGATGGTTATGTTGCCCGCCCGCATACTGCCTCCCATGGCTGAAACTGGTATTATGACACCTGCCGGGCTGCGGCTAGTAATTTAGCTTGCTGAAATAAATTCAAGGTTAATATCTCAGCAGCACTATAACTTGTTATTTTTTAATGACATCATCAACCTTATTTCTTCTCATTCTTTTGATGCGTGTAGCTCATTTTTGCGATATTTTAACTTCAATTTTTACAGATGGCACCTTTAATAACACTATATATGGTAAATTGTTGTTTTTGATATTTGGAATAAATGTTAGGTTCATTGACCTAACTTTTTATTGGTTTTGATTAAACATAGTATTTGTATTTGATTGTTGGGACCCCAGGAAGAGAAGGCTAATGAGGATCCAAATAAACAAATAAAATCAGAACATAGGAAAGAACATCTACAGCCAATACCAACAATTTACTTAGGAAAATATATTTTTGCCTTTTTTGACAGTAACAGAATCTTGTCTTGCCTGATCTACACCACTTTTTTTAGTAGTCCTCAAAGTGTGCCCATATATATGTAAAATGTGTTGTAAATATCTCATTTCGTTATGAAGTTTAGAAACTTATTTACATTTGGGCATTATGTCAATTACTAAAGCTATTTGCCTGTTTTCAAATTGCCTATTTTTTTTTGTCTTGATCGAACTAACACCTTTGAAGATAACAACATTTATTCATTTATTTTTTTCAAAGCTCTAAATGTCACCGTTACAAAAACTATAAGGCCAAACCTGGCATGTTTGGTATCATTGGACTCGTCAAGGATTCAGGAGTGTGAAGAGGGCACTCCCATGAAAAAAACGCAGGGTTGAAAATTCTCAGGCTCCTTCAGGGCATTGTGCCGATGACCTATACTGAGTTTTTTGAGATACACCAATGTTGTCATAGACTATAAAGGTACCCTGGACAAACAGACTGCATGCCAATTTTTATTTGACTAGTGGTTGGTTGCGGTAATGGCCATTTTCATGACTTTTTTCCCTGTTATAGCGCCACCAAGTGGCCAATCATCGCGATTTTTTTCATGTGACCTCAGAATGAGCTCAGGAAGAGGTGTCCCAAGTTTAGCAAAAATATCTCATTCCAGTCACAAGTTATAACCATTTTAGTAAAAGTGGCTCTCGTGCCATCAAACATTTTGGTTCCCCTTAGCAACCGATAATTGAATTTGTGAAATTTTTTAATGATTATAGACAGTGAGACTCCAGAGAACATTTCTGCAGTGGTTTGGTTCAGATTGGGCCAAAAACCTAGAAATAGTTCTCAAAAGTTTGTTTTTCAAAAAAACGCAATTTACTCCAAATTGTCAAATGAAGGGCGAGCCAATCCGAGGCATGCATCTTGTCCGGCTGGAGCCAAGGATTCCAACGATGTAAGACACTTGAGCCTACGCCCGACGGTTGAGGAGTTATGAGCCATTTCGTACTTTTGCCCGCTGTAGCGCCCCCGTCAGGCCGATCGGGCCCGCCTTTGTGACGCTGTCGGCGGATATGAGTACTACCAGCCCACAAAGTTTCAGGTCTCTAGGACTTACGGTTCGTCCTGCACGATCAGTTTTTACATGGAGAATGTTGCATTATGGGTAAATTAACAATAACAATAGGGTTTCAGCACTTCGTGCTTGAACCCCTAAAATCAGCCACCATTAGCGTTTTTGGTCATTTTCACAATATCTGAACATGTCAAAAGAAAGAACAGATCATGTGCTTTAAAAAAACGGTTCTATTATAGGCCTAGCTTTATGCATCCTTTTTATCAACACTCGAATGTTGGTAAGTTTCATAAAAAGCAACATGAGCAAAAAGCTGAGAAAATTGCATTCATCAAAGACTACATCTAGATCCGATTCTGGTGTGGGTTTCCCGTACAACTAACGTATGCTGCCCTACAAAGGCAAAGTGCAGTAACTATGTTACGCAAACAAAGAAACGGAGGAAAAGGATTAAAGTTTTTATACCAGCCAGTCAAACATGTTATGGGTAGATTATGTGGTAATGCATCTCCGAAACAGGACATAATTTAACCCAGATATTTTTTCACAAGACAGACATGTCATAAAGCCCATTACAAGTCTTAACTCATTTTTAACCAAATATCATATGTAATTTTAGTTACTGCGCTTTGCCTTTGTAGGGCAGTGTGCAGGGCTGCCAACTCTCACGCATTGAGTGTGAGACAATTCTCACGCTACACCCCCGATTTCTCATGCTAAAGTGTCAAGCCGGTCCCTAAAATACCTGAAAAGATGAGTTTATGTATAGTTCCACCCGTTGAGCCACTCGTGATCGACTAGTTTTACCGCAAATTAGTTAAAATATCCTCTAATTTAGAGAGAACGTGCATAGCCTACGATACAGATGTTGTGCTCCTAACGGCGCGGACGCAAAGCCAGGACTGGAGCCAAAGCCCGTTCCTCTCTGCACTCTAAAGCGTTCTGTTATCACTCCGCCTCCATCCACTACGGGTTTTCCAGTCTCACGCACAGGAAAAACGGACGATTTTAAAAGATCTTGTTTTATTTTTTTATATATATAAAAAAACTGCTCCGTGTCCGATTTTAAAAGATAAGTTAATCTTATTTTTTGTTTTTATGTATCACAAACGTCTGAATTTATAATCAATGGCTTGGAAAGCCTTGTCATTGAACTATGCTGATAACGACCGACTTGCGACCATAGTTGCATAGTATTGCATAGTTGCCAACGATGCTTTCGGGAAACACACCCAGAATGATGATCAAAAAACAGTAACTACATGGCATGGTAGCCTACTGTAACCCTGATGCTAAAACTTACTTCAAATATGTTTCTTCTGTGAAGATGAAGACGTATCCTGACTTGCAACCATCTCTCGTCCTCTGCTGCTCGTCTGTTTGAAATATGCGCACGTGCTGAAGAACGTATTTTATTTATTTTTTTTTTAAATCAGCATTAGCAACTGCCAATACAATTTTGGGGTGGCACCCGGGGTGGCCAATCGCATGTCAGGGGTGTCCAGTGCCACCCCGGACCCCCCTCTGGCTCCGCCACTGCTGGGGACTCATGTATAAAACTTTGCGTAGATTTCATCCTTAAAGTGTGCGTACGCACATAAGGCAGAATTTGCGTACGCACAAAAGTTTTCAGATTTATAAAACGTTCGT